>QWTY01020304.1:0-35712 GCA_008033365.1 Pseudorectes ferrugineus | reverse complement strand
TGGAGACAGGGAAACAAACCTGAATGCAGGGTGTTATATTTGCTAGATCTAAGAAAAAAAAGATAATGAGCGCCTTTTCCATGTTTTTGTAACAAAACAGATTTTTCATTATTTATTCCTTCATTCAGCTAGAATGGGTTTGTTGTTTCAGTTTAATGCCTAATTTGATATTATTTTATTGTATCACTAGAGATGGCAAGAATCCCTACTTCAGTTTCCAGTGGGTTGAATAAAACATTTTAGTAGCATTTTTGGTTTTTCTATAACTGTAATGAAATAACACTTTTCTCCAGTAAATATAGAACTCAGTTCACCAACATACCTTGTCTAACTCTCATTTCATTTGTGTAGACCCAGGAATATCATTACCAGATGTGTGCAAATAAAATAGTGTTTTCTACTTTTGAAGACAGTTAATAACAATTTATCAACAAATTAACTTGTAGACAGCATGAAAAGAGGTCTAATTTCATTTGTTGGAATAGGGAGGGTAAAAATAGTTTATGAATAGCCTGAAAATTGACAGTGTTAAATAAAAATGAGGAACTTTTTATAGGGACAGTCTAATTAGCTTTGCTACTTTGTGTTAGTTTCTGTGTACCAGGGAAATTTTAATTTTTAAGCTTTTAAGTATCTGTTTCAGATTAGTACACCTCTTTCAAATTTTTGTTAGCCTTATGTATGGTGTAAAAGTTTTATTTGATTCCAAATCCCTAAAAAACCCCTAAAACAGTACTACTGGAAATACTTTAATCAGGATATTTTAGGCCATCTTTTAGCATTGTAATTTTCAAGGAGAATGCTCCACTTTTAATCCAAAGCTAGGTAAAATAAGAATCTGGTTTATTACTCACAGTCGTAGAGGAAGGAGAATTAATAACATTGGAATTAAGAAACAAGATCTGTATGTAGTTGAAATTATCTGTATCCTTGAAGACATTTTAGCAAGACATTATGATTCACTGTTTCAATTGTATGTCTTAAGTAATTTGGAAATTTTTTTTAAAAGTCCACAGCTGGTTTAATAATGAGCAGAAGCTTCACTGAGCTCATGGCTAAATGTTATTAAAACCTTTATTATTTTTTCTTTTGTGTATTTTGCTGCTGTTAACTAACAAAAATCTCAAGCTGTATAATGAATATTCACAGATCCCATCAAGAGAATCTTTTGAATGTGGAGAAAGAGCTACTTTACGTCACTTTCTCTTTTTAGACTTTATTTTCCATTGTTTATAAATGATCCTGCAACATTAGAAGTGGTTCTGATTGTCTATATATCTGAAGCCGCTTTTTTATTCTAAATAGAAGTAGGATTGAAGGATAGGATAATATACCAAGTGGTAAGTCAGTCCTACAGCCTAGAGGAAACTCAGTGGGATGGAAGGAAGGGACCTAATTATCATCTATAAATACTTTCAGAGTGACTGTGTAGATGAAGAAAGGAATTATTCCCAGTCTGGGAAGATACCAAGATAAAGAATAACGGCCCAAAGCTATTAGAAACAGTTTTTAACAATGGGCTACAGTTGTTGACTGATGCAGATGCTAAATCTCCACTCAAGTCAGACTGAGGAGTTCTCCATCAGTGCAGTCATTGGAACCAGTCATTCCCAGTTTGCTGATTCTGTCATTTGCAGAGAGGTCTTAGCTCACGTATTTCAGAGTGAGGTTTTGCCTGGTTTAAATAAAACCATCTGTAGGGATAGCTGATGTCACTCTCGCACACCTCTTGTGGCCTGCTGCCTTCCTCCCGCGTTAGTCCTGGTGGGCTCTAGTTTTCAGTCAGTCTTCCCACATTCACTTGTACCTACCAAGCCTGGCCTGGCTGACTCCAGGCTGTACCTGGCACCAGCAGAGCCTCCATCAGCAAGGTGGGAATGATCCTTGCCCTGCTCAGGAAAATGACAAAATCAGGTCAGAGTGAAGCAGATTGAACTTCAACTCCGATCTACCGGCCATTTACAGTTTTCTTACACAGTATTGCCATTTTTATGAATAAAAGACCTACCGGGAAGAACTCCAGAGGGGACACTGTGCCCAGCCCATGTGCCAGGACCAAGCTTAAAAGCAGCAGCCACAGGCATGCGCTGGACTACCTGTGAGGCTCAGCAGAGTTTGGATAAATGAGTGACTGCATGTTGATTAAGGCAAGTTAGAGCACATCAGCAGCAGTGCTAACCCAATGCAGTGACTCACATCCACTTCTGTCTTGACTCTTAGCAGCTGTTGTCTTACTGACGTGTGCTGTGGTGTCCTGGATGGCTGGGGCAGGAAGACTGGGGTACTGGTGAAAGGGAAAAGCTGTTGCATAAGGATGTGTAAGGTGCATGGAGAGCTGATCTGGTGCTCACCTGACTGGTCATTGTGGTGATAAAATCAAGCAAATAGAAGAAACTCATTCTCAAAAGAAAAGGCACTGTCTGGCACTACCAGTTCTTGCTGAGAGAGAAATTTGCCACCTGTTGAATTACCAAGATCTTTTGAAGTGCCCCAATCCTGAGGTCTTCCCTCATCTTCTAGTATCAGCTGATTTTACTCAGCCAGGTAGGAAGCTTTAACATCTCGGGGTGTGTGTTATTTTGTAGGGAAACATAAAGAAACTGCATGCAGGGAGGAGGAAACCTGGACAAAAATGCGTGAAGTTTGCAGATGGATCACCAGAACACAAAAAAAATGAGTGGGATGATGCGCACTAAAGAGCTATAGTTGTGTTTGTTGTTTTATAATATTTTTTTGCTACATAAATACATTTTAATCAGTCAAATGGCATATGGTGAATAAAGGTAAGAGACAGTTTCTCCTGCCATCTGCTGCTCCAGAGATCATTGCCAGCATATTACAGTTCCCTTTCTGCAGCTATCCTACAGCTTCAAATCTCAGACTTTCAATTTCTTGGAACTACGTTCTGATTTATAAGTCTGTAGGTTGTTTTTTATTTTAAAAATGGGTTTGGAGATATATAGGATGATTGGGTGGAAAAGCTACAAGTTCTTTTGTTTTATCTTCTTACTTTATTGAATCCTTCAATGCACTCAGCTATATCCTCTTATATGAATTTCACCTCTTAAACAGCCATAGTTTTGTATTCCAAAATGTAGAAATGCTAGGGGGAACAAAACCACTGTCATCTTCTCAATTACTCTTCTCAGAAACAAAATGAGTAAACCAAAGTACTAAATTTGACCAAAATATCCAAGATGTTGCTTTCATTTTAAAAGTCAGATACTCATTATAGAGTGTACTTTTTGGTAGGATTAATTTAATAAATTATTTGTAAATCTTTTTGGCCTCTATACAGTGCACTTTAAGCCTATTAGATGAAGAAAAGAAAAAGTAAGATAGTGGTTTTCAAAGGATATTCATGTATTTGCATTCTGCTAGTCAGGACAGGTGATTCCAAACACTTTTAATTACTTGAATTTTAAAGAAAATACCTTAAACTTGTCATCCCAGATGCACTCCTGCAATGTCCTGGACATCACTTGAGCTCTAGTTGTTGTGTTGCTCTTCATCAGCCTGTGTGCTGTTTACAGGAGAAACATTTAATTTTGGTAAGGCATTTGGAGAACTGCATGGTATTTTTGTTCCTTTAGTAAACCCCGTATGGAAGCATGTATATTTCCATTAGGGCAAATAGATTTTTTGGTGACAATCAGAGTTTTGAAGCTAATTGTTTCAATTGGCCTGTTCTTCTACTTGCTCTTATTCTAAGGGGATGAGACTTAAATGGCAGCTTTTTTAGGACTGACATAATTCTTTCCTAATTTTTGAAGTCAAAAGAATAGCGCTTGCAGGGAAGAATTACCTGATTGACTATCTATGATGTTAAAGTGAGGAAAAAGGTAACCCACAGTATCTTCCATATTTTTATCCCTCAGAGTGATGAATGATTTTCTGGGAAAGAAATAAGACCACCATAGTGAAAAGGGGTGTGAAAAAAGCATTTCTTGTAATATTTATTCCAAGGGGGACACATCCTAGCTTTATACCAAAGTAAGCTTCCCAAAAAGGATGAAAATCTGTCAGTAGCTTCCCTAGAAAATGCATTGTCGAATGTTTTTCTGTTGCCGTGGAAAACTTGTTATGTGAGCTTGTGACAGTAAGACCCCAGAAAGGGGATGTGGCAGCAGGGTTTACACCTGTTCTGTGACAGCACCCCGAGGTTGTGACAGTGCACCTGCAGCTCAGCCCAAACCCAAAACCACGGCCACACGTGAAGCAGAGCTTGCTGGGTGCCAGATGACTGTCAACATCTAACAGTGTGTAAAATTGAAACACATCTTTTTGCCATTTTAGTAATATTTATACTTTTTGCCACGTAACAGTACCTCAGGGGAAAATTTAGTTATTTTTAATATTACTGCTAACAGAAAATGCCATGAAAACACATCATTTTTCCAGATTCAGGTAGGTAGAGCACAGAGTAAAATATGAGGTCTTTGTTTCATCTCTCTTTCCTCTTTTCTCTCTCCCTCCCCCACTATCCTCTTCTCTCCCTCCCCTCTACTGCCCAATATTTCTTTTTTTTTCTTTTTTCTCCCCTTAATTTCAGGGGGGTTTGAATAGCCCTGTAAGGAGAAGAAATATGCTTCAAGAAAAGAGGCACGTGGGTCTCCAGAGAACAATAGGAACATAAAATCTGTCTCAGAGGCATAATTAGGTTTGCGATTAATTAATATTTGCAAACCACTTTGAGAATCTGGGTGCAAATTATTATTATTTTCATGATGTCACTGCTGAGACAGATGAACAGGAAGTAGAAACAAAAGGATAATCAGTAGATTCGTGAAGAGCTTACACTGCCGCATTAGGATCATTAACAATTGCTTCTTCTTGTGTATCATTATTATCCAATATTAGTTTTCCCACTCTGGTGAAGTGAAAAGTACAAGAGCTCAAAAATTATGAAATCTTATCAGTTGATGAGACAGAAAACACAATAAAAATTGAGAGGTGGAGAAACAAATATTTTCTTTTCAATGATTCTGAATATCAGGTGGGGAAAGGGAAGAGTCATTTGTACAAGTAGTGTGTAATTTCATAATTTATTATTATTATTATTATTTTGTTTACACCTGGTAAAATCTTAAGTGCTGTCCCCACACAATTTCCTAATTTTGTGAAGCAATTTTATTTTAATACATGTGGGCATAAAGGCTTTAGATAGTCCCCAACTGATTTTCACTGTCTGATAATAATATATTGGACAAAATAGCATTGCTATTTGTGTGGGAGTTAATGCTTTTGAAAACAGCTAATACACTTAACTACAGTGTTTTAACAGTGGGCGTTCTGCTTATTTTTATTGCAAGCTTTAGCACTGTGCAATTTTCCTGCAACATGGTAGCAATAATCCACTCCATGCTGGCGCTTGAATATTTATTGAGCATTACAGTTAAAAACTTATGGGGAAAAATGGATATTAAGAAAACCCACATTACATCCTGGTATGGCATGGTGTCCATAAAAGAAAACAGTGATGAGGAAGTTCGGGGCAGTTGTTTTTAAGATTATCAAAGGCTATTCCAAAAGAAATATTACATACGTATGGCATGTTTTTTGCACTACCTTTCATAAAATGATAGAATATGCTGAGTAGGAATGGACCCACGAGCGTCATCAAATCCAACTCCTGGCCCTGCACAGGATATCCCAAGAATCACACCATGTGTCTGAGGGTGTTGTCCATGTGCTTCTTGGACTCTGTCAGGCTTGGTGCTGTGACCATGTCCCTGGGGAGCCTGTTCCAGTGCCCAACCACCCTCTGGGTGAAAAGACTTTTCCTAATATTCAATCCAAACCTCCCCTGACACAGCTTCATGCTGTTTCCTCAGGTCCTGTCACTGGTCACCACAGAGAAGAGATCAGTGCCTGCCCTTCCACTTCCCTTTGTGAGGAAGTTGTAACTGCAGTGAGGTCTTCCCTCAGTCTCCTCTTCTCCAGGCTGAACAAACCAAGTGACCACATGAACTCACTTCCCTGTACCGTGCCTCCGTGGATTCCCATGGATGCTTGGCAATATGGAGGATGAAGGGTCATGCCACATACATGCTTTCCCCATCCCACGTCCTGTGAGGGTGATGACAGTACTTGGCACCAAGGAGGGGGAGAGATCTTCATGGACTACTGAAACTGTAGGTGTCTTTATGTAGTTAGGTATTTCTGGCTGCACGTGCTAGTGGGGCTGGTGGTGAGATGAAGCTGTTTGCCAGCATCTTCAAGCAAAGGTTTAATAATGGCCACAGCAATATCTAAAGTGTCCGCCTTAAGTAATTGTTTGGAAAAATGTGGTTTAGAGAAACAAATACTCTTACAAGTTCAAGGAATGGGTGAATCCTTACAGCTGAAAAAAGCTCCTGAATACAGAAATACATGTCTTGGCTGTGATATCAGAAATGTGCACAGACAGTAGCGGGAAGCAGTGTCACAAGGGGTGTCCTTTGTAAAAAGCCTTCCAATTTGTGTAACAGCCATTCATCCCGGCCTATGAAAAATGTTCTACAAGAACGCCACACTGCAGATGGGCAGGTCTGCATAAAACCACACGAGCATGGTAAGACAACAGGGAAACAATGCTCAGAATCAAATGCTAAACAGAACAACTAAGCATGGGGAAGGTTAGGAAGGGTTTGTTTCATTTGAATAATACCACAGAGCTCAGATATGTGGGGGCAGCACTCTGGCCAATAAGACCCCGTGTCACTCTCTGGAGGTTCAGGGGGTAATCCTTCCAACTCCTACGGTAGATCCACCTAAATGAAGGGTGTAGAATAAGTAAGTTATATTTTAACTGCACATTTGGTGGCACAGGTCTGTAAAGGAGAGCATCCTACAGGCATCTGCCATAATTTGAGCTTTTGAAGCAATTGAATTCCCTAGGAAAGCCATGCTAATTTATCTGTAAACTTGACTGATTATCAGTGGATTTGTTCATACAGTTACTCTGATCATCAGGCATTCCTTCTACTATCCTTGTTGAGTTGTGAAGCAGGACATAATTCTTCTGCAAGTTTCTTAGAGACTGATTTTTTTCTCTTTTGGTTCCTTGGAATTGACTATGCAGCATCTTCAAGCATTATTACTGGGCAGGGCTTTGGTTTCGTCTTAACACAGTTAATTTGATGTTTAGAAGGGGTGCCAAAAGTGTGAATGTTCACCTAGGCTGCTTTATTTATCCTCTTGCGTGGTGTGAAGAAATTTGGAGCCTTCAGATAAAATGTCTTTTGGAAGGTGATTAAGCAACCATGCAACTTTTTTTTCATTCATTTTTTTCATGACTGGCTTACACCTGTCACTCATTTTTTATGTGATAGAAAAAACTCTTCTTCTACTAATAACACAGGGGTTTTTTGTCTCACAGATCTTTACTTTATGCTTCACTTAGTTTCATTCAAATGAAGATGCCTCCACAAGTAAGAACCTGATAAATCTCAGTGCCCCCAACTTTCCAGGGTTCCTTGAAAGATCTATAGCAGGTGTTTACAGTTAAACAACTGCATTGTCCTTCATTAAATTTTGTGTAATGATTTATATGCATCAGTAGTGCATATAAATATGATTTTTTGATCAAATATAAATTTGATATGTGACAGAAGTTATAAATATCAGAGGACAGAAAAACTACAAGCCTTTTTACCAATCCAGGCACTCCTAAAGAAAACCTCACAAAATATGATCCTTGGAGAGGTATCTGCACAAAGATGGAGAGAAATCCTTATCAAACACAGTGTCGCATTTCTTCCTGGTGTATTCTGTGGGTTCTTTCACTGTGTTAAATAACTTTTGGAAAAAAACCAATATTTTCACTTGAAAATGTAGCAAGTCCTTTAGTCCCTGGTCCCCATATGTGCATATGTGGATTGATTTATGTGACCCAAAGTCCGGCATCTCGGTATATTCCACACTGAAATAAGGGCCCAAGTCTGCAGTGCCATGAGCCCATGCTTCAAGTGATCTCATTGTACAATATCTGTTTAAAATACTGCTTGAACATGTTTGACGTATTTAAACATACGTTTCATCTCATCTGCCTTCAAAGAGCACTTAAGTAACACAATACGTATAATCAAACATTTTTTTCTGGATGATTGATTATCACATGCTTCAAGCGCAAGTTTCTTTTAATCTCATCTTTTTCCTGGTCCAAATTAAGGCTTATATTTGAAAGGTATGGCAATGTATAGTGTTTATATGGTAATCATACTTTGCTGTCACTGTTTCAAGTCACCTTCCAGACAAAAGAAATATTAGCTGCTGAACGATCTGCCGGCTCCATAATTAACACAGGATTGATCACTCTTCCCCCATCCCCGACATTAACAGGCTGCAGAGCCCAGCCTGCTTATGTCTCTCACACACGTAGAGCCACAATTTCTGTCCTCCCACCAGATGCTATCCAATTTTCTGTGCAACTGAGTATAACCCTGCAACACAGGGCAAAAGCAAGCTAGCTTCTCTTTCGACAACTACCGTGACTTCTCTAAAGAGCAAGCAAATCACTGGCAACCAGTTTGTGTGGCAGACCTGGTCCCCCAAATTCTGACTGTCTTGAAAGCGTAAGAAGGACTACCTTAAGAGACTGCAGAAGAAAAACTTTGTCCCAACTCTACCTTCATCAAAACTGAGGTGAAAACCTTTGCGTGAGGGATGATGGCTAGAAAATAAAACACAGAAGTGCTATTAGCTGCTATTGTTAGGGATGGAGAGATCATCTGTATCTTCTTGATAATTGTCACAGATCAAGCTCTGTGGTTTTTCTTTATGGCTCTTAGAAGAAATATAATTTCATCTTTTATAAAAATGTTATATTGGTGAAGTGAAAGTGGAAAATTATGCAAAAATGGTTAGTAATGATTCAATCACAATTCATATTATTCACACTCATGCCATAATTGATGCTGATAAGAAAGCGGAAGCCTTTTGTTCAGTCTCTCAATGCTTAGAACAATGCAATCATGCATTTTATTTTAAACTTTGTAAATTACCTATTTTCTGAAATTGCAAACGACCCATTTCTAAACATAAGCATTCCACATTGTAATCCTTTCATTTTATTTCAATGTGAACAATGTCATTCACTGGCTCCAAGTGTATAACTAAAGATTTTAAATTTTAACAATGAATATGTTCTATGTTTAATACTTGCAAAAATATTCAATTATATACGGTTATTTATTAAGTGGAGAACTAATTGAATGTCACTGCTAAGCAGTGTGTCCCTGGAATTTAAATAGAAGTGTGAAGAATCCCAAGAGACTGTTATATAGCAAGGGAATAGGAGTATGAGAGTAATAGGAAATATAATTTAAAAAGCAATAGACTTCAAACTTTAGTCTGAAAAGCAACAGACTACTGTATTTTGCCTTTTGCTGTAACTAAGTAAATTGCTTTCATTGCAGCACTGGCACAATTTAGGCAGAAAGGGGCCAGTGACCCCTTCCTCTCCCCCACCCCTGGATTTTCCCGAGCATAATAGGGTTGGAACATTCTGCTGGGAAATGAGAAGTGTAGGTTTGATCTATGTCAAGCTAGAGAAGGAATTAAACCAGGAATTAATTCCACATTGTCTGTATTCTGACCCTCCAGCAGTATTTAAGGAGTGGGCACCTATTGTGTTTTGGTTGTAAAAGGGGGAAGTGTGGCACCTGAACAAGTTAGTGTGGATTTGGGGCTCTGAAACCCTAGCTGACATAAGCACTGCCTTACAGGCCATTAAAAAAAAAAAAGATACCTAAGCTGCTAAAGGAGAAGAATTTGAGGCACACCCTTCCCTTAGTGTTTTTCTTGGCTAGTTTCAACAGCTCCTGGCTCAACCTTGCTGTCTGCTCTGGATTCCTTTCTGAGGCATCCTATTCTCCCACAGGCAGGGACCTCAGGCACCTAACCCCGTCCTGAGAGGCTCGGTGTGGATTCCAGTCATTTAGGATGAGAAGTAAGGACCCTCAGTATTGCTGGACCCACATCCCTTCGTTCGTATAATGCCAAACACATGCTCATCTCCTGCTGCTGCAGAAGGCATCCTCAGTCATCCAGTAATAAACTGGCCTCAAGTTGTATGTGGCACTGTTCTGCTCTAAGAAGAAAAGCAGGCAAGAGAGATGTTATCCCATCCATTAAAAATGGAAATGGTGTTTGGTTAGATAGTAATGTAGACTTTGTAGATGTGTAGTGTGGTGTGGAAAATGTAAACAAAATTAGAGTAGCAGCCTTACACAGGGTGTGATGTATGGATTGCGAACCATGGGCTCTGATTGATAAGAAACAATTTTAAAGAATCCCGTTTCACAAAGAGCCTTCATGGGAGAGAAAAAGAGGGAAGAATAATGACACATTGCTGTATGGTCTTGATTTTCCTGTGTAGACTTTAACACAGAGCACTGAAAACGCAGTAATTGTATGAAGTGCTTCAACATCGGGAAAACCAGAAGCAGTAGTAATTGAAATAGCACAGGGTTTTACTGCCTGGTTTTATTATTTTTGTTACAGCGTAAATTATGGGTGGTTATCAGTGATTGTTTTTGTGTTATTTACATTATAAAATGTTATCACTTTAATTAAATCCATACATGTATTTAAAACAATTGTCCTCATGTAGTTCATTTAGTCTGATACAGAGGTTCCTTATGTTCGTGTATTTTTTTGCTTTAGCACGGGAAATAAAGCCTTATAAAGCCTTTTACAAGTAGGAATGTCTTGGTACCAAAATAATGCACATGTGAGTAAATTCATTGCAACTGTCAGGTTTAGACCGGGCCAGACTCCCAGGCTTACATATGATTCCACAAAACCTTTTCAAAAATGTTAAACTCACATCCCAAGGTTTTAATACCAGTAATAGACCAATGGATTCTCTCTGAAGTACAGAAGATGTGGCCAGGTGTTCCAGCACTACTCATCTCCGTACTTCACATGGTCCCGTTGTTCCCTCAAGGTCATGATCAGCCAGGCAGAGCGCACTGGAGCACAGGCACATCAGCCTTTGGGCTACTCCCCCTTTTTCCACTAGCTGCACTGAAGTAATCCTCAGTCATTCCCTTCTTGTGGGTGTTCCAGCTCAAAATGCTCTTTTGCATCTGGCTCTGTACCTGCAATGTTTGGGAAATGTAATTGTTCTGGCACTCAGTGTTCTAGTTTTTGCATATACCTCTTTTTATATCCCTGTTAATGCTGAGAAAACCAAACATATTTGTCTCTTGCAGCTTAACCATGTACTTGGGAACCAAATAAATGTACAGGCTGGGTCTCCTTAGATTCCTATCTTCGAGATATTATTGTGTTCTTTGAGTTTGTGGTTTGATACACTGATAGTTAAATGGAAAGATTGCTGACATTACTGGTAATTTACAGCTTCTGTGTTTGATCTGTCAAATGTACTTTCAAAGATTAAACGTGGTCTGTTAGTGGTACAATTACCTCAAACTTTTTAGGCTGCAAATTCAAGAAAGAGGAGGTGCTATTTTCCTTTAAACTCCTGTCTTTCCCTCGCAGCCTCTGATACTGTGAGGTGTTACCTTCTGCCCTTGTTAAGGTGCTACTCTGAATTCAGATAGCTGGAGGCATTTTAGAAGGTAATCTTACAGCTATGCTTTCTGTCTTTTATGAAAAGTAATAATTATCATATTTCTTGTGTCTCTGTCATCTCTCAGGCTGCATAATGTGAATGGGAACTCCACGGGCAAAGTTAAGAAAAGATTTCATTAGCAGGCCATGATCTTTAGACATCTATTTTTGCAGAGAGCTAAATTGGTGGTGTGGTGTTTTGTTCATACGGACTAGGGCTTCCTTTGAAAATATACTGCATGCATAATTCTTAGCTTTTGAACAAAAGGTTTTTCATAACACTAAAAATTTAACAGCAAATGATATTGTAAGTACTAAAAGGTATCTTACTCTGGCTTCTTTAATATTTACAATGGTAACATTAAAAAAATTAAAACAATATATTTACAAACATTTTTATTTTTACATTAGGATTACAGCTCTCAGATATGTTTACAAACACTATTACCTGAAACAAAACTGTTTTAAAAGCTCTGTTTATTGACAGTTTAAGTAGCAGTACTGTCCTTTGTGGCAGGGCTTGGTTAATTTTTTTACAACTAAAATAGTTAACTGGGTAAACTCGTTTAATAAAAATGGGAAAAGTGTAGGTAGTGTATTAATTCAACCACATTCACCTCAGCCCTAGCCTGGTACTCATGAAGCAGAGAGGTTGCAGGGTGGGGGGAAGGGGGGGAAATATTTTTTATTCCTTTTTTTTTTTTTTGGTATCCTGTAATTTTCTATGTTTTAGACCATAATGTAGTCCTACAGTTAGCCTTAATTCCAGGCAAGTTGCTTGTGGTCTGCCAGGTTACCAGCCCAATTTATAGAAACAACTGCTGGAGATGAACCATTGAAGGGCTCCTAAAACCTTCCAGCTGCTGCCGAGCACAGCGGTTAGAGATAGAAAGAAGGGAGGAGGAGGAGGAGGAGGAGGCAAGGCTGAGCTGGCTGCCTGCCCAGCAGCCCAGGGATGCCAGGGTGGGGAGCCCAACTTCCACATGCCACCAGCACCATCTGACCCAGTGCTGTGTCGGGAGGGAGTCACCAGCACCAGGTGACAGCAGCCATCCAGCTGTAGTTGCCACATCACCACTGGACGACCATCAATGGAGGGGGGACCTGCAGGGGACGTGAGAGGTGTGGAGGGTTTGCTGTCTGTCTATACCAGCTCCTGTAACTTGCCCTGGTTCCCTGAGCCACAGGACAAGCTGCTGTGTGAGGTTTAGGAAGAGCACAGATCTTGTGGAGGGAGGCAGCTCATTCCCTTCCTATTACTGAATGGCCCGTGCGACCTCTCAGCACAAAATATTATCTGTTTCATTCCGTGGAAGTGGTCATTCATTAAAGTGTTATGCTGGCAGCATCTGTTAGGCCTGTTTGCAAAGACTTCGTGCCTTCATTTTTCACTTGAGCTAATATTTTTTAAGAACTCTTAAAATAATAAAAATAAAATTAGTTTAGGGTCAGTACTTAAACCAAGAGCCTCGGCTCCCTCAAGAGCACTGATTTATTACGGAATGGGGAAGGATAGGGATGGAAAACATTGTTCAGACTTACGTTTAATCAGACCGAGTGCTTTTAATTAGCTGGAGAAGAAGATTGTGAATATTTCTGTTTAAGTGTTCCTGCTCAGAGAAATACTTTCATCATTAAAAAATGATCAGCTCACTTGGCATAAATGAAGAACTCCTTATTGGTGTCTTTTAACATACTATGTCTTTTAAAATTGCATATTTAATGTAATAACAAGGAAGATGAGGCATCTGATAACTTCTAGCTTTTTTTTCTCTTACTTTATTTCTTTTAAAGCTTGGGTAGTAATTGAAGTATAATTACAGAACTTTCCTAAGATCTGAATCTATTTAATCGATTTAAGCATGACTACACAGAAGATTCATTTCAGTTGTTGGTGCTTTTAAATCACTTAAAGACATTGTTCTTACTCTGTTGTTTTTAAGCTGCTCATAAAAGAGTATTAGAAATGTAATCAAGACAAGGATGAAGTATCAATGTGGTATTTGCATCATTAAAAATTAAAGTTAAGGATATTACTGAGTTAGGTTTTGACATTCAGTAAAATGATACTTTACTTTCTACAGCACTTCTGTTGCAAAATATTTTATAAATCTGCAAGGAATATGGAGCCAGTGTCACTAGGGACCCTTCTTTTAAGTTCTCACCAGAATCAGAGACGTAAAATTTTTTACTAGGACTAAACATTTATTGTCAAAATTGAATTTTAGGAAAGTAAGCCTTTTCAGAATTAAGTATGAGATTATCCAGATGATGTTTGTATTAAAATCAGTACTCACACAGAAGGAGAAAATGTTACAAGTTCCGTAATTGTAATATTGGGGATCCCTTGTAGGAATATTTAGATTGTTACTTCTAGAATGCTTCCCTGGACAAATTATTTTTTATGGACCAAAACCGCTTTTTTTTCCTCATTAAGTCAGATGTATGATCCCTTTTACATCGTTAATTTGGGTCAAATAAAACTTTTCCTGACATTATTTGTGGACTTACTATATTGAGTTACTGTGTGTTTTCTGCTAAATAAAAACGCGTATTACAAAAGGGACATAAGCCAAGCGCATGCAATGCTCTGGTGATGACTGGCCATGGCCAGAGTCTGCCCCATGGTAAATGTCATTTACCTTTGTTTTCTCCAGGACAAATTGCCTTGGATATCTTTGTAATTCCTATGTGTGTACAGGCGGTATCTGTGGGAAGTAACTCCTTAGCCTTCTGTCTGTGCAAAGATGCTCTCCCCCACCAAAGATAGAAAAGGATCCTCTGGCCAGTGGGGATAAGGCTGAGGAAGTGGTTTCATGATGGATTTAAGCCTATTTAAGTCCCTGGGGTCACTGAAAGAGTTTGTCCCTCACTCTCCTTTATCCATCAGCCATTCATTGCTGCCTCTCTCTGTATCAGCACACGGCTTGTCGGTTCAGGGAGCTGCTTTAGCTTAAAAAAAACCCCCTTTTTTCTGTAGTCAGATTAATTTTCAGTCCAGCTGCGCAGCTGCCCGAGCACTGATGCCAGCACAAACAAGAGAGCTGGAGCACACAATCATGGACAACAGGGAGGGCAGGACTGCTGCTCTCAGTAGCGGTAAATAAGGTGAAGTTATTCAGGAAACTGCAGCCTGTGTGTGAAACAAAGTCTCAATATAATTACAGATTTATTTCTTTCAAATCCTTGTGCTTGTGAGTAATCCTAAGTGAGCAGAACTGGGTGAAATTTGCCATTCATTCCTTTTTTTTCGTTTTAACTCAAAATATTTTTTCCAATAAACCAGGTTCTTTTGCTAGAAATACATGTATATATACTGATATCTTTTTTCTCTTAATTAATTAAAAGGAGGTCTTTTTGCTTTTTTTTTGTCTTTTTAGTTTTTTCATAGGGAAGGATTTCAGTTACTCATTCTTAAATATTTTTGTAAGTGATTGTTCTCCCTCTCCTCCACCCCTCATAAAGGAGCTTTATATCTTCATGTTACAACTGGAAATGAGACGTAATGAAATTAATTGACTCTTCTGCCCTGTTTGATGACCCAGGAGCCTCTGACAGTTGGGAACTGAACCCAGATCTCTCAGATTTCAATACAGACTGGTATGAATACAGCCAGAGACCCTAAAGCCACAACACGTCCTTTAAACAGATTACCCCCAGCTTTTTCCAGAAACTGTCATGGAAAGCTTTTGCAGCAAACTGGCCATGGGTCTCCCTGTTGCTTTAATTACAAAGGAATTGGATGTTCCTCCATTTGATGTTGACCCTATAAGTTTGTTAGGCAGTGCAGCTCTTGGGATCAAAACATGTTTTCCTTCAGTTTCCCTCACTTGAGAGAATTATGGTCTGTATTTAAAAAATTAATTAACAATTTGAGAGGAAATTTCAAATTTAGATGTTACCCACACTGAGGAGAACAAAATTAACTCATTTAATGTCAGATTTTCCATTAATTACATAATTAGCCTCCTGGCACTTGAAAAGAATTTAATATGAATACACATTTTAAGTCCAGAAAATTGTGTGACCTTTTTTTGCATGAAGTGGGGCCTTCTGCCTTTGTCTTTATTCCCCCTCTTCTGGGTTGCATGTGAGCTGCAAGGTGCAATTTACTAGAGGCAAGGACTATCAGAGAATATTGCAATTACAAAAGATTAAGGGAAAAATGGAACAAGTGGAGAGATTAAGAGAGTCTCTCGGGCAGGACTTGTGTCTGTTTAGCCTAGTACAAGAAAATAAATAATTCCCTTCTTTACTGCAGTATTTTCTCTTGTTTCTTTCTTTCTCTCTGTTTTTTCTTCCTCTGGTTTCTCTGAGGATAAAATAGACTTACAGGCCTTTAGCTGAGCAGTGGCTGTGCAGTGTATTCTGGGCAAAGACCCTCTCCTATGGGCAAAATTATTTCTAAGTACATTTGGATCATGTTGACAATCATCACATGCATGTGTGGCCTGTACAAAGAACCACCTCTTGGGGTTGCCTTGAATCATTAACAGAGACAAAGTGAACTGTGTAGCACAGGTACACTTTGCTTCTTTAGCTGATAGATGCCTATATTACACAGCATTTATGTATATAAACCCCCCCACATTTATGTGAATAGAGCAGATGTGCATGGTTGCCCGTGTAATACTGGTTTTATTTATTCAAACTGAGTGTTGACAACAGAGCTAATGCTGTCCTGAATTACACCCCTTTAAATCCATTTGAAGCCATGGACTGTAAGACTCAATACTGGAATTTATTTTACTTTTAAAATATAGAAATAGCTTGACATGTAGCATCAGGGTATTTTGCTTTTTAAACATGAATTGCTCTGGTCTGTAACAAAGCCTTTTAACTTGCTAGGACATCATAGAACGTCGTTCTTTTATTGTAAACTGCTGTGCAGTTGAAGTCTGAGAAAGATGGGTATTTCTCTGAAGTGTTACAAAGCTTTGACAGAATTCATACCTGACCAGGATCCTTTGGGCAAGGCTCTGCGAGGCCGGCTTCACTTACTGGGCTGGAGCAAACTCAAAAAGGGTTTCCTGCATTGGGTGCTGCCACTTCCGGAGTCTGACTTTGAAGCTCAGAATAACATATATGCATTTGGGTTAGTAATTAAGCACTTATTAAAGAGGTTTCTTGAATCATGACCTAAGAGTCTAATTTGGGAAGTGCTGGGCAACCACACCTTGGCCTCAAAGGTATTTGTGAGGTCTTCACATAAAAATGTCTAATATAGTTACTCAAAACCCCAGGCGTCTCAAATAAGAGGTTGGTTTGGTAGTTTGAGCCTGAACTTGCTTGTCAATGACAGCTCATCTATTTGTCAACATTCTTCAGGCATATTTTTGGAAATCTGAAAAATTTCCCTTTTGCTAGTTGCAGTTAGTTTGATGGCAGCCAGGAATTCTGCAGCATAAACACACATCTCCTGTCTGACCTTGAGGTGTGTTCCCTTTTTTGGGAGGGAATTTTCCTCACCAGGACTCGCTGTTACCAATGGGGACATAGCCGAGTGTCGTACAACTGTTCCAATTCAACTAGATTGGACTCACATAATGGTATTAAGTTTTTTGCCCATGATTTCTCAAGGAGAAAATACATCAACATCTTATGTTGTGGTACTGCTGAAACTCATTGAATTACATGATACTTGGGTCTATTCCTGGAATTTTTTGACACACAGAATTTCTGTATTCAAAATAAGTAGGGTATTTACACTGTTGAGCTAAAATACTTAGCAGAAGATGTTTTAGTCTGAAATCAGTTGAAAGTACTGGTAATTTTTTCTGTCTTTTGGTTGGCTTATATTAAAATGTTAAAAGCCTGAAATGAATATATGATTTCCTACTGCTTTTTCCTGGTGCATTCCAGAAGCCCTTCTCCCCTTGCAGCTCCTCTTTCTAAAGGCATGTAAATTTGCACAACCTCTCCTTCTTCACATTGTCCTCTCCTTCATATTGCGACAGCCCCTTCTAGCACGAGAAATGGTTGAGCTATACCCCCTCTACTGGCGAGTGGTTTTGTGCATTCAACTAAACAAAATACAAAACTAGGTTTGGAAGGAGCCTATTTTTTATTAGAATCAGTACAAAGTTCTTTGCAGTCTTGTTAAAGCAGGATTGGGACGAAAAGTAAATGTTTTTATTCTCTAAGAGGAGGATCTGAATCCCAGAATATGCTCTAAATATCATACAGTTTACTGGGAGCCTCTACTACCAACTTGCCTGTGTTCAGTGGGAATAATATTCAGCCTATTGTTGGCATAATAGGCTTTGTAAGAAGAATTTGCCTGCTTTATTATTTACCATCATAGCCATAATTTCATATATATCCTGTAATACAAGGGGAAGAACTGAAGAACTTGTGCATATCAGTAGTCTTTCCCCCTTTTCACACCTTTATTTTTCCCCAAGAACCGTGCAGAAAGACCTGGGCAGAGCTAACTGCTGCAGTAACCTCTGAAACAGAGGGTCTGAATAAGCCTTCCTCCATCTGGGTAGCATTTGACTCCACACTTCAGTAGAATGAGGAAATGAGTTGAATTTAAGTGATGGAATAGTACATAACTAAAGGTTTCTCATATCCCGTGTTTTGGGATTTTTGTGCTTCTTATTGTTAGACACCCGACAGAGAATATCTGAGCGCACAAATCAGTTTGTTTCAGCATGGGAAAAGAATTTTAAGGTCTTTCTAGAACTTGGATTTCAGGGGATGAGTTTCTAAATAATGTGAAAGAAATTCAGAGTTTGATGACTTGTGACACAGCAATTATTAATAGCATGAAACTGGAAAGATTTAGAGTATATTGCAGTGTCAAGCTCTCAGTTGTTTTCTTTGATGCACTTCATCAGTTTGAAGGTAAAATCCCAGATCTTAGTTAAACATAATTGGTATAAATATGACATAATTCCATAAGAGGATAGCAGTTTCAAAGTAGAACATATTTGTAAATCAAGAACTTGGCAGTGTTCCTTTCACAAAGTTAGGACTATCACACATATATACAAAAATCATGGAAGTGCAAAGTCATCATTAATCAGCTTTAACAACTGTGTTTCCTGATTAGATATGGCTTTGTGGATATGTGACAAACTGTATTTCAGATGCAAGATTTTTGTGCTTTAAAGGTCAAATGTTTCAAATATATTGCATTCCTAATCAATGTTGCATTTCATTTGCCAGCTGGAAATTTACTTTGACTTTGTATGTTAGAGAAGGGAAATGGCTGTGAGCTGTTTTTTGGCACGGTACCATAGTTAGGAACAAGTAAAGTAAGGAAGAAGAATGAACTGAGTTATTTCTTGCTCCACAAAATTACTAAGGACAAGAAGATTGTATTTGTCAACTCCTTGGTGTATGTGATAAATGATAAACACATTAAGTCAGCAAATACACACTTTCAGCAAATAGGTAATTCTAGCTGCTGATTCCTAGGTCATGCATTTGCTTGTCAGCAAGCAGAAACCATTGAAGAGGTAATTTGAAATCTTAAATAAAAACCAGGTGCATCTTCTCTGACAGCCTTTTATTTTTGCTTAAAAGGGTAGCTGTCACAGCCTGTGCTCAGTGGCCAGTCCTGCTCACTCCAGAGGTTGCAGTAATGTAGTGGAGCCAATTGGCCGTGCTAATATTTATTTAAAGGAAAACATCAGGATACAGAAAACTGAGTTAATCTGAAAAGGAGTCTGAGGTTAGATGTGTTCTGAAGAGAGATAATGCATATGAAAGATATGATATAGTTGTACTGATTTTAGAAATAATACATGGGAGAAGCCCTCTCCATAGCCACATGTCCATAGCCACAGGTCTGACATATTTGCTTCAGGATCTGTGTGTGTGTGTGTGTGTGTGTGTGAGACCCAGTCCCACCATGGGAGAGAGACTCCACAGTTTTAAACTTTAGAATGAAAATTTTAGAAGAGGTTTCTGCAAGATACATATTTTTAAAGAAGTTAACATAATTTAAGAAATAGTAAATATTGTCTACAGTCTAGTCCAAGTATATAATCCATACGTAGACCTTGCCAGCATTCATACTTAGCTGAGTGAATGAATATGATACTGTAAAATCATTTAGCCTAATGAATAAACTCTTTATTTCCTATTCATATAGTAAGTTATTCCCGGGGAAGGTAAATGTGAATATATACTAACAGATCAAATTCAGTCCCTCCCGTATGTTTAGACACGTTGCTCTCTTCAGATATTTCCATGCCAATACATCACTGTATTGCAACTTTTTGGTGGTGACATCTGCACACCAAGTGACTGGGAAGCTGAATGAAACGTCCAGGCAGTAAACAAGGTATCATCTCCCCATAACGTTTTAGCATGATATTGCTGACAATTTTTTAGCAGTCCTGCCTTGCTATACCCCAGCTCTGCCGTGTCCAGGGCTGTGACCCTCGTAGTGTTCAGTGGAGCTATCTTCAGCTGTGTCAGGCAATTAGCCCGGGGTAAGCATGACACCACTGTGACATGCCAGTGGCTTAAATGAGGCTTTTTCCTCCTGACTTTCAGAAACTCCATAGCAGTCGCCCTTATGGTGGGTGTATTTGGTTCTGTGAGAGCCAGGATAAATGGTGCCAAGTATCTGCTGAGCTGAGTAGATGAGTACACAAGCCATTTCTTGCCAATTTATGAGGTCAGAAGAATCTTTTGCTTTCCACATATTGACAAAATGTGGACCCAAGGTGTTTGCTGAGATATAAGTAAGTGAGTTGACTGACATTGATCAGATTTGTCTTTTTCCTTGTAATGAAACATTTTCATTTTCTAACCTTGAATAATGTTTGGAAATGCAGAGCTTTTACTGCCTCTTTTCATTCCCTTCCATTCTGTTGCCTCCTCTGAAGAGAGGAAGCTTTTTATGCAGTTTTCTCTAAGGGGAAAACATCTTTTGCGTTGAACCTGGGAAAACTTTTTATTTTATTCTTTTTTTTCTCTGGTAGTGTGTGTTTCTTTACACTGGATCACATTCTAATAGTGCTGATCTTGGGACAGAGTTTTGTGTAATTATCTTTATTCAGCTATTTACATTTTTACTCCATTGTGAGCTTCTACAATCCACTTCCATGATTTAAAAAAATTACTTCTCTAGCCTTTTGTTTTCCTAATGATCTTCCTCAGCCAAATTTAATCCTCAGTAAGCCAGTACAGCTCTGAATTGTATCATGACAATGTTTGTCTCATTACTTTAATTTACGAGAGTTTTTTTACATATGCATGTGTTAGAAGCGGGGGGTGTTTTTTCATTCTGCTACAAGCAGCTCTAGTTGGTACTGACAAACTCTTGAAAGAGTATATTTTCTGATAAGAACACACTGGGGAACGTAAAGAAAAGTAGGTGTTTGTTCTAGTGAAAATGAAATCATGGAAACATGTGTGTCCTCATAGAGTATGATGTGTTATAATTGTCCAGTGTATTTTTTAATATGATACAACGTGATAGACTCATAGAACCACAGAATAGTTTGGGTTGAAAGGGACCTTTAAAGATCATCTAGTCCAAACAGGTGCATGGGCAGGGCTGTCTTTCATCAGATGAGATTTCTCAGTGCCTCATCCAACTGGACCTTGAACAGTTCAGAGATGGGGCATCGGCAGCTTCTCTGGACAGCCTATTCCAGGGTATCAGCACCCTCTTAAAAAGCATTCTTCCTTATGTCCAATCTATATCTACCCTCTTTCAGTTTAAAACATTGCCTGTCAAGGAGCCTGTCAAGGTCCCTCTGGATGGCATCCCTTCCCTCAAACATATCAACTGCACCCCTCAGCTTGGTGCCATCCACAGACCTGCTGAGAGTGCACTCAGTTTCACTGTCTGTGTCATCGGTGAAGATATCAAATAGTATTGGTCCCAGTACAGACCCTCGAGGGACAGGTACCACCCAAATTAAGGAAGAAGAACAGAGCATATAAAAGCCTTTTTAAAATATAAAGAATGAAATTAAATGTAATTTCCTATTGCCATCTGTTCTGAGGCAAATATGCTGATTTTTTTTTTTGTGGTATTTTACCTTACTTTCTTGCTCTGGTTGGGTTACAGAAAACAAGTGTGATCCCTGTGATAATGGATGTATTATTCTAAGCTCTGTTATTAAGAGAATGTATTTTGTGCATCGGTTTTCATATCTCTTAATACACGGACAGAAAATCACAGACCGGCAGAATCCTCATATGAAAGATGCTATATTAGTCACCAAGGGAAAATTGCCAATTAAAGTGTGTTACAAATGGTTCCACTCTAAATAGTGTTTATTCTACCCATTGACAGAGATTTTGCTTGCCTCTCTTAAAGTAAATAGATTCCTTATAAACAGTGAATCTGAATATGTGCTGAAGTATTCTACTCATTAGCGGTACCACAGTTGGTTTTCTCATTTTCCTCTCCCTGCAGGATGTATTGCAGTGAGGCTGAACCTACTTCTGTAGTTAAAAAGAGTCAATTACTACAGACAGCCACCAGCACACTAAGGTGTTGTGTGAGGAGGTTGGGTCTCTTCACCTCAAGTTCTAAAACCTGTTTCCCACTGTCGTGTGGTACAGCAGGTACAGATGTTCAACACGAGACATCCTGGTTTTGAACTTCTGCTGAACAGATGAAAACCTGATTATAACATTTCTATGAGCTGATAACAAGTCCTGTATTCTGTGCCTGCTGTGGGTACTTACTGCATGCTCTGTAACCACAAAAAGCAAAAATAGCTGCAGAAAATCCAGAACTAAACTCTTAAGGCTTGTTCTGAAATACGCTATCCTTGGGTAATTGAGAACTAAATAGGCCTTCCTTATTAGTGCCTTCTGGTAATGTACTGGCTGAAAAATAATGCTATAAAAGAAATATATTTCAATTCCTAGAATATAGCTCTTCACTTTGCTGTCAAAAACAGTAAGCTGCTTCCTGGAAGCGTGGGTAGTGAGCATCTTATGTCCTTAAGTAGCTTCATGTGCACAAAATACTGTTGTTCACCTCCATATGTATTTTTAGTACTAGGTCCTAACATTTGGTAAGACCTGAAGATAATTAATGACTCCTCTTTATAGTACTGTGAATATTTTCATTGGCGTCACCCTGCAGAAAGTATTTACAGCAACGTGTTATTAAGTTTTAACTATTGTGGAGCAGTGACTGCCAGCTGTGCTACGTGTGGCTGCAGAGAAATAACTTCATAAAACTATTCCTTCACCCCTCAAGTCCAGGTCTTTTTCCTTGTGTGGGAAGCCCACAGCAAAGGACTAGGCATTGCTCTGAACCTTTCTCTTTTGTCTTCTGTGTATCTGTATAAGAAATGGTATTGAATGAATGAAGAATGTCTTAAGCGTGGGTTGTTAAAGGATTTGAAAATATATTTGGCAAGGGAATGGCTGCCCGCCCCCACTCCTCAGTCAGGAGTTTCTGGTTCTGGGTCAGTCTCTGGTGAGGAGGACCAGTGTGAAGTATTTTAATGAAGCAAAGTACTGTGTTTAAAATGCCAGAAAAATAATTGTGGATGTATATTTGAATATGCATTTTTTGGATGTTGATTTTTGGGCATCTGTGGTGGCTAGCATAACACGACCTCCCCTGAAGAAGTAATTTCCAATGTACATGTAAATATATTTTCTGAGATTTGGAGGTAATTATAAACCACAGAGCAAGAATATTGTGGTGAGTTTCACTGCAACTTCCCAAACATGGAATAAAAGGTCCAGAGCCACTTCTGCTCATGATGTGATTACAGGAGTAATAAGTTAGTGTCAGCTGAAGCCCCAAACCACTTGGATTTTATTTGATTCATTAGTAGTGTATTAAACTGAGAAATGTATTCTGGTATTGAAATGTACTCTAGGTAGCTATAACAAGTATGCCAAGGCCATATGTAATGAATAACTATAATGTTTTATAGCTGACAAATGAAAAATACTTGAGGCTATTATAGGAAAACAGAGATGAAAAGGGAGGAAAAAAGGATGTGATTTTTTTGAGATATGTCAGTAGAAATCTTCTAAGTAGCATTGTTGGGGAATCCTAATTTGCCTAAGTTGAAAAACATAAATTTAAATTGTATTTGAGGCACTTGCCACATTAAATATCTCCTGTCATTTTTTTAAAATACATGTAAGTTCAGACATAAAGTTATTCATACAATAAGGTGTAGGGACATTTTAGATAAGCTCTCGAAAGCTTGCAAAGTGAAAAAAAAAGTTGATATTTGCAGATTTTCTTCAATCTGTGGAGTAAAATGTATTTATTTGGTTTATGAAGTCAAAGTAAGGAATTAAATAAGACACCAGTCTCAACACAAGAGCGACGTCTGTTGCTAATACTGCTTCATTTGCAAAAAATAAAATTATTTTTAAACCACTTTTACTACCCACTCTTTATGCTAGTTTGTTTACCACAGAAACCTCTAGACAATTGAAGGACATGCTGTGTGTAATTTCTATTTGTAAATATTATGATTCTGTATTTAAACACAGTGTTTATAGTCACACCCGGGGAGGCAGCTGACTGCTCTCATTTGGAAGCACCTCTTATTCACACTGTCATGTTTTTGGGGACGATAAATATACTTTACCTGCCAGTTTGCCAGGACCTCAGTTTCCTCATTTTCAACAGATAGGGTATTTCTTTGCTCTAGATTTTTTTTCAGAGGGAGTGACTGAGGGGCAGGGGTGGGTTTCTGTAAGATGGTGTGATTCTCAGACATTTTGTCTATTTGTGTAGTTTCTGCTGCAGTAGCACAGCAAGCTGGAACATGGAATTGGCATGCTTTTGGAAGTTCAAAAAAAGAAGGGGAAAAAAACCTCACTGCAATAAAGAACAGAAAGTTAACCTTGAAACCAGACTGATTATCTTTCCTTCAGTTTACTAATTCATTTTCTCCTGTCTAGTGCTACTCTGTTTGACCTTTTACCTCTGCAGAGAAAGTATTCATGTAAAAGTGTTTCATTTTTTTATATTGTAGCAAGATTTGAGTCCTGAACCCAACAATAATCCCTATCAGTGATAAAATTACTTGAAAACAAGTGTAAAAATGCAAATGAAAATAGAAATATTCTTTAAACAGTGAGTATTAGTTTCTGAAGAAATGTACACCAAAAATGTAATACATCTAGATTTAAATGTAATACATCAAACAAGTTAATAGACTTCCCAAGTTACTGAGTTCTCTTATTTCACACAGGAACAGACATTTCAGTTCTGAATGTCAGAGAATTGTATTTAAATCATTCTGCACAAACACAGACTCCCTCTAAAGTGATGGGAATGGAAGTCAACCAACAAGTTTGGTTCATATTTTCATGTGATTCTGAAATATTGCTGTAACAAAAAAACCTTGATCAAAGCTTGGTGGTTTCAGGGACCAAACCACCATACACTGCTTTTTGATTTTGAAGGTTTGGGGTGGGGTTTTTTTGATCATTTGAGGTTACAGTTTTAGAATATTTTTCCTAACATGATAAACTGAAAACAATTTAAAGTAGGTCAACATAAATTTGAATGTACAATTATACACACAAGACTTCTTTTTTCCACAAGACTCGCTAAAAATAGGTGATTTTAAAATTGCAAGCACAACATCATGCACATTTTATGTCCTTATAAGTGGTTCATAAATGCTCTCTTTTGTGCATTGTATTGAAGCCAGTGAGAGTTTTATCCCTGGTATCACTGAAACCCAGAGCAATACTTGAGTACACAGAACTGAGCCTTCATTTCCCAGGAAAGTTGTGTGTCACTCTCAGCTTCTCTGTTTAGGGGTTGGATACACCTAGTTTGGTAAATTAACATGTAAATCAATTCAGTATCATTAGGAAAAGCCAAGTAATGTATTCCATAAGGGGAAGGGTCCTCATGTGTTAAACACTGCTGAGTTGACTTCTTGATTGTGTACATCATGTTTTGAGGTTATTAAAGATCAGTTGTGGACCCTGTGGTATCTTTTACACCAGAGTGTGTCTTGATATGAATTAAAATCTACAGGAAGTTCCTGTATTCTGACCTTTTTCCAACCACATCTACCACATTTCACAGGGGTGTTTGTTTGTGTACCTGAGTGCCTTTGGGTGGGTGAGGGGAGTACTTTCCAAAGCACTGCTCCAGTACTCCATATGCTATACATTTAATTTTAAATGCAGCATTTATGTATTTCAAGGGAACTGCTCTAACTTGCTAGTGTTGCCTGGGGGAGAAAGAAATGCTTTCACGCAAAGATTGTCACGGGCGGTGGAGTGATAGCTGAAAGTAGCTGGCCTTATTAAGCAAAGTTCCTGGAGGTGTTTACACGTCTGTGTAGCTGTAAAATAGCCTTTCTTCAGTCCTGAGGTTTTTTCCCTTTCTCCCAGTTCTGTGTTTCAAGTTAATATATATATATAGTTACGTGTGAGCTTCTGTTTAGAAAAAGATTGAGAATAAAGACTAAATCCCATTTGCGTTACTTATGTGGGTAGCTCCGTTGCTTTCAGTGTGTCTACTTGAACAAGTAAAATAAAAACAGATTTAATTCCAAATCCTTTTACTAACCAGCAGGGAAGAATACTCATTGACCATAATAATAACAGCTTAGCAGAGTGCTAGATGTCATCTATAAATGATACACATTTTTTAGTCATTAAGTCACATTAAGCAGTACTAAGTTTTGCCCTCAGCATAAGTAGTCTCTTGCAATTGCATCTGTCTCTTCAGTATGCAGAGAACATGAAAGGAAGATTGTGTTTTACCCTATTATCTAAGAAATTGCGAAGCTATGAAAAACAGATTACTATTAATAAACAAAATTTTCTTCAAAAGGCTATGCATACAGTTGTGAGGAAACAGCTGCTCTCCCTTCCAGAATGTACAATTGGCAAGTACATTAATTTTAAAAAAGATTATTTTGAAGGCATCAAAACCAGTAAAAGTGCAGAAACTGTGACAAGAATACATATGCACATTGTTGTGATTCAGTATGATCTGACAGAGGAACACTTTTTCCTCTTAATATGTAAAGTGGTAAATTTTAAGTCTTTCTCAGGCAGCTGGGCTCCTACAAAATTATCACAAGCAGTACAGGTGAACCATTGCTGACTTTGATCATATCCAAGTTATTTAAACAGTAATATGGCTTGAATTTCCTCCACCACACCTTCCCTTTGCGTTAGAAAATAGAGAGTAGGGCATTTTTCTGTTAAAGCCCTTACACCAAGTATGGTTTTTGTGAAGAGTTCCTGACCGATCGTTACAGCAATTAGTGCAGATACATCCCTAATTAATGGGTGAATAACCAGTAAAGACAGGCAGCTGTCTGGCATGTGTTCCCATGGCATTCTCAGGCCCTCAACCGATTCCTGGCACATGTAGCCAGAGTATTTCCTCCTCCATCCATTGCCAGCAAGGCTGGAATCAGCAGTGATATTCTTACGACTTGGTATGGTTGTCCACTGAGAGATGGATTTGTAAAAAAACCTGTTCATTAGGTGCAGACCACCAAAGAGTCTCCAAGTACAAACAACTTGGACAGGAGCCATCTAGGCTGGGGCTGAACCAGAGACCACAGGATGAACGCTTCTGTAGCTCATAGCCATTTGCTCCAGCTGTTTGCTTTGAATACACAAGATTTAAGCAAGTGTGATTAGGATAATAAAGATAAGCAGTAGTGCACGATAAAGATAAGTAATATAACTCTAGTGTTCATAGGTTAAGCCACATGTTATTTTTGCATTGTGAATTTCTGCATGAGTAGTGTAGTGTTCTGGGGTTCTCCTCGTGGTGGTATCTCTGACTCAAAGAGCAGCTGTTTGTCACTTTGTGCAGACAACCAGTAATATTACGAGTAAATAAACAATGATGAGAGAAGGTATCACCGGCAGCTGAGCCAAGGAGATGAGCTGGAACTGAAAATGGGAAGGAAAACAACACAAATGTAATTTTTATCACGCAAAAAACATCTGTGTGAGTAAGGATTCCAAGTTGTTGTTGCCAAGGAAATTATAATGGCAATTTCAACTGTTGTTGGTATTTTATCTTGATGTAGGGAACATACGCAGAGGTTACAAAAAAACCCGTCTTATATATGTGATGTTTAATTCTTCTGTGACAGAATCATTGATTATGACTTATGGATTAGAATGCTAGTTCCCTCCTACTAATTAGAAGTGTTGATTCTTCATTAGATAAGGTGTCATTTCTCATGTAGATCATGTGTGAGGCCATGAAAGCAGTGAAAGTGTCACCTGAAACCTTGAGAGGAATTTTACAGAGCTCTTGAGTTCCTCAGCTCCAGCTCTAAGGTGAAGACTGCTTTCACCATCAGGTACCTGCACACTGGCTGTTTGCCTTCCCATCCTGAGAACAGAGGCAGAGGACTTCTCCTTCCAGCCATACCCTTTCGTTGTGACCTTTATATGACAAACAAGCATCCTTTTCTTAAACTAATTTTGCCATTATTCCTCCCAGGACCACTCTCCAATCCTGCTTTTAAATACAGGCAGCGATGAAACAAAGCCATTTATAGGAAATGGTTTTCTAATAAAAAGTTCTGGTCCATGGAGCGCCATGGAGGTGTGTGTACTGGGAAGAATGTAGCCTCAGTTGTCCCAGATGAGCTCCCCTTTACTGAAAAACACATTGGAACAATCCTGTTCTTATAGTGAAGTCTGTGGCATAACCATTTTTGGGACTGTTGTAGCAAGTTCGCTTGGTAACTCCGGGTCTGATTTTGAGAGGATTCCAGCCACCTCAGAAACAGAAGACTTGTTCCTATGTAAGCCCCTTCCTAGCCTTAGCCCTAAAGACTGTCCCAAAAGATCCTAGGAGAAAATGATCCTGATAGAAAAACAAGAAATTCCTTTATATTTTATTTTCTGTTTACCCTGTCAAGTATCCAGATAAGTCCCCTCACGCAAGAGGCGTTAAAAAGTCTTAACAATATTCTGTTGACTCAGAAGAAGACACATTCCTGGGTCCCAGTCTGAATCTGGCCCATCCCCGTTCAATTTGGCTAGTCGGTCTAGTGGTGTAAAGTGTTCATAGCTCGGACACTGCTAAGAAAACTGCCTGTAAATGGTGGTTTCTTCTGACAAGTCAGAGCATGGGCTGCAGTGGGGGCAATCAGTCTCAACCCTTGGTTGAGACATTTTACGATTTCTTTCACCTTGGACCTATGGCTGGTCTCCATATTTGAAGTAAGAGAATAATTTCAAATGAAGGGAAAAGGTTGTGAAAATGTGTCCATTTGCCAGTAATTTCCAAGTGTGTTTTCTTCTGTTACCAGAGATCTGGAGAAATAAGGCAGCCTCTTAACTAAATTGACTAAATAAAAGGAATCTGCTTTTGAAGTATATGGATTTCAGAATCAAATTTCCTTTTTCTGTGCCTGTTGGCTTTATAGGCTTGTTTACTCAGGAGGAAATGACTTGTTTTATAATGTGTTTAACATCATGTTAGTTAATCTGTGCCATAATAAAGAGTTGTTTCCTTGTGTAAGCAAGCATTTCACGTGTAAGCATGTGTGAATCTCCCACTGAAATGAGGGGGGTCTGTATCTAAGCCTGTTCCTCTGTTTACAAAATGGACACGAGCAGACTTGTTGGTTACACAGCTGTATTGTATGTTTGAGATAAACTGTCAACACTCACTTGTTTAAATTTGCTTCTCATTGCTTCCCCTCATTAATATTTTGGAATAGTTTTACAAGCGGCCTATGTGTAAAAACTAAAGTCTCTATAAAGTGTCACAAAAGGAAATCTCAGAATCGGGCCCCTTCAGAATAAAAAGTTGCAAAATTATCTTATTGCATAGGGTTTCAAAATTTCTAGGCTCTTATTTAGACAACTGCCTATAGACAGGACTCTTAAAGATTACAGTCTTGAACAAATCAAACTTCTTTAGAGGCCATTGGATAAATTATTTGCAAGTTGGGGGAAGATTCAATGGCAAGTGGACCAGCTAGAAGACCAGCTCTCTGAGGAACAGAGAATATGAAGGCATTGAACAATACTGCTGCCTTGCTTGTAGCATTCATAATAATCAGAAAATGTGGATGTACATATATTAGAAATAATCCTGTGTAAATCATTCTCAGTTACTGAAATGTCTGACTACTGCAGAATATTTTTACACTAATATTTTTAAAAGTAAGATAGCATAAAGATCTTTTTTGGATAAGACTTAAAAAAATTTCTGACATGAAATCAGCAGTCCATTATCTCAAAGTGAAGGACATGTTAGTTGAAGTTCAGTTGATCCATTCATCACTAATACATTGTCTGTGACTTTTTTGTCATTTTTCATCATTTCTGATAAAAAAAAGCGAGAATTTGCCATCATTTTTTTATAAGTGATCAAATCAACATATCAAATGCATTTCAAATCCAAAGCTTTCAGTGTGTTCCACCCATTCATGAGAAGTCTTTCTAGTATGTTTGAGCTGCTATGCTTTAGTCCCGTCTACCTCTCTCTCCTGTATTGCCTCTAAGGTTTCCACAGAAACTAAAAAGTCAATGCTGTTTTAAAGAATGCTTTCTTCCCTACTACACCTCTTAAATCTTCCAGCTGCTCTGGGGTTTTTGTGTTATCTGTCTGCACTTAGTCACCTCATCCTTTTAAATTAGATTTAAAATCTAAAAAATACAGTGCCTGGTGGTGCCACCCCACTGTTGCATGTCATGGATTCTGATTAACTTAGAGAAGAGATAATGGTAAATTACAACTGTTGTCAGCAAAGGGAAATGTTGTGAAATTAAAAAGTAGTTATATTTTGAAAAATAAATTACAGTCCTGGGAAAGAAAAAACTCAAGGAAAAGCAAATTAGGAGTAACATGGAAATAATATCACTTGGCAGCTTGCAAGGTTGGAGGTCATGTTAGAAGGTCCCAGGACAGCCTATTCGTTCTTCTGTAGTGTTTTTTGTTCCTAGTTACTTGTGGTTTTCTCTTTTACTAAAATAGGGCTACAAATCATGCTTGATGTAAATTCCCATAGAGGCAAATCAGGCTGAAAAATATTTTGTCTTTTTTAAACTATACAGTCAATTTCTGGTCTTTTAAAAGAGCTGGAACTTCAGTTACTGGTATTACTTTAAAAGAAAAAGAAACAAAAGATGTGGCAAAAGGGAATTGAGCCCATAGATGTGTAATAGGAGGCAAATGATTGTTTCCTACTCTGAGCAAGGCAAGCCTTCTGTGAAGGGTTTTATGCAATTTTCTTCGGCTGAACAAAGCGGAGAATACTTAACAAAATTGCCATTTTTAAAATCTCATTGTGAATACTCAGCATGCTGTGATCATACACTGTGTAATGGTGTTTGCAGTGAATAAATTGCTGTAGATAGTATAATATAAATAACTATTTTGTGCATTAAGAAGCAGTTCTCTTCATGATGATTTCTGTCTCAGGAATGCTCTGAGGACAGGACTTTGGAAAATAAAAGCATCAAAGTACTCTTTGAATAATACCAGTCTGCTAAAGCACCAGAATACTTTTAGTAATTTTTAGCAATATTACTTAGAAGTGAATAACAAAATCTACTAAGTGATACTTACTTTGGTCTTAATCTACTTGTTATTAATACTATGGCCCAAACTTACGGATTTTAAACACAACACAGTTTCACAGCTTCAGCCAATAATTTTTAATGGCTCCCGTGATAGGAGGGCAGATAAAATGTATCACAAGAAAACAGGATTGCCTCATACAGACTTTGGGCACATTGACCTGGTGTGCTGCAGGTTTGTTGCAAGAAAGAAAGAGGCAGGAAGCCCCAGAGTTAAACTGCATCTCGCTTTGGGTGATAAATGAACCTCTAGAAATACCTTGCTAAAACTACACAAGACTGACAATTAAAAAATGCTGTACCATACTGCATTCCAGTGGTCTCAATAAGAAGCAATATCAAGCACTACCCTGTAATACATTATTGCTCTTTTGGCAGCTCATTGGGATCAGTTTTCCTATATGTTCTTCCAATCAGGTATACCACAAACATATTGATTCCAAAGTGTACATGAAAATGGTAACTGGCTTCAATAAAAAGCACATAAAAAGAGCAGGATAGAACCACTTGGAAAGAATTGCAGCATGAGTTAGAAAAATGTCTTAATATCCTCCTTCCCTTACTGCTTGCCTAAAAGTACTTTAAAAAAAAAAAAATGTTTCTTAAAAACATTAAGAAAGATGATCTGAATCAGAAAACTGAAAGAACTGGAAGAAAGTCTGATTCAAATTTTTCAGCTGAATTCTCTCACTGCAATGGAAACTAAGTGGTGTAAGTCATTTGTCTGATGTGTCTCTGCCAAAGCCTTTCTGAGTGACCAGTGACTTCAACCTCAGTTTCCATTATGAATAATAAGCCTAATGAAAGACACCTACTCAAAAATCATGCTTATCTAATCTAATAATATTGATATTCCAACATATTGAAGACACAAATTCCCATTTATATTGTAGAGTGACCAAAAACACTGGATCTAGCATAGACCCAAATTCAAATGTTAGGTCATGGTAAGACAAGATTTTTCCCTAACTACTGAGTCTGTTTAAAGGAAAATGAACAACTCTTTGAAAATGTAAATATATATTGTTAATTTACTTAGAGTAAAGAGTTAATTTACTTAGAGTACTTAGAGTAGATCTTGGGCCTTGAATTTAATGCTGAAAAATTTCTAGGTTTGGTCTAGATTATACCTAGTAAGGACCATGAGCATCTTCCAACATTTTAATAATGACACTTCTTTGCACCATCTAGATGAAGGAATTGAGATGATGATAGTTTTAATAAATTAATTAATTGATTAATTGAAAAGGAAGATTTTAGGGGTTTTCAGCAGATTTTCAGGGGAAAAAAAAGACATTAAAAAAATGTTATGCATTCTAAAAGTGGGGGCTTTATTTCTTGAGGTAAATTTAAGTCATCAATATTATAGCCCAAGTAAGGACTTATCTCTAATTCTGAAAGGGTTTATTTCTTTAATTGTTCTTTGATTTTACTGCCTGGAGACTAGCCTGCTAATTTTATTCATAGGAGAGGTATTATTAACCATACAACAGTGCCCATTGCCACAGGCAGTCTCAATCCTCACTGCTATCTCTTTGTTTTTGTTTTGCAGAAGTGTATTCTTTTGGCTGCTGTGGCAACTGTTTATTACATACATTTACCAAAGTACCTCCTGATATCACTGTAGCATCTGGGTAGGCAGCTGTGACTCCCTTTCCCTTCCCTACACCACTGTTGCTGCAGCTCCCGCTCTGCTTGCTCTTCATTTTCCAGGGAAGGAAGGAAACAAAATTATTGTACTGTAACAAACGCCCCCTGTACCATTTTTCACCCCCTCCTCACTTCTGGAAAAAGCTGAAAAAATAGCAGGATGCGTTGATGGCTTTTGATGAGAGAAAAAGAAGCAGGGTGTTAGGAGGAGTGGGATCTGCATGTACCTGAAGTGAGGAAGGAGGATCCACCATGATGAAGGAGCAATGAATTGTCATCATACAGAGACAGCATGGGGGAGAAACCACCCCCAGGGAGAAAGTCAGACATATATGTACTACAAAGAACAGTAGTCAGTAATAAAGCTCGAGAGGTGGTGGACCAGGTGGGCTTTCAGGTTGGAGAGGAGAGAGTATTGGGACAAGAGCAGAAGAAATTCAGCAGATAACCTGTACTGCTGGCATTGTCTGTATCCTAATACTGTCTGTATCCATTCCAAAGTTACAGAAACATGGCAGTGGCTCACAGGACTGTGATGCCACTGCTTCTCAATGGCACTGGTTTTGCATTTTGTTGAATAGGGCTGGGTGGGGTGTGCAGGTGGGTCTGAGTCACCTGGTGATGCATCAGCATAGCTGCTGCTGATTTGCTTCTTCCCATATTGAGATTATCCAGCAACCACTTCCCCAGCACAGCCCCACTGCTCATCTCCTGGCTGTCCCCAAGCACAGGGTCAACCTCGAGCTGTGGTGCAGACCAAAGCAACGCTTTTGCTTAGAACCAGTTGCAGTATTGGCACCGTGTTCAAAACAGAGAGCAGAGGGTATACTGGGTTTATTTTAATGAGGCTTCATATCTGCTTCTCAAGAGATGTATCTCATTGAAAGCTGAATCTGCAGTCTTCTGGTTTGTCACATCCATCTTCTCCCCTCACCAGCTGTGCTCTTAAATTATTTTGCCAATCTTCCAATACTTTTGTAGCCACTTTGCCCTCTAGGCAAGTGGCTTCCCAGAAGCATTCGCAGAAGGCAGCTAGAGGCAGGATCTGCTCCTGCATATCTGTTAGATGTGCAAGAAATGGGATTGCAAGGAACTGTGTTGTAATACTTAGAAATGGAGATCATTCTGTAATGAGCTTCTGTCCTCAGAGGGAAAACTCCTAAACATCGAAGCCAAGGCTCTGCACAATAAAAGAAAAGGAAGAGAAAGAGCCTTGCATGTATCCTTCTTCTTTCTACTGTCCTAAATTACCAAAGAGAGCATCCTCCACAGACTGCACGTAGGGCAGGGGAACCCTGGTTCTGATGTGTGTTTCTGTGTGCTAAGGCAATTCAGATTAGATAGTGCAATAATAGGAGTGAGTTGCCATAGACAGTGCCATGGAAAGTGAGTTCATGGACGTTAGTATGATATCCTGGTTCTGCTTTATTCTTCCCTGTTATAAAAACTCACACACTCCACAAGAATCTTTCAATTTCTTTCTGAGTCCTGAGGAATAGGAAGGCCTCCAACCAACGTGCTTTCCTATTTTATTTGGCCTGATCACTCCCCTGCCATGCACTGTTCATGTGTAAGATCTAGACAACAGTTTAAGTTAAAATCCTACATGTTTTGTGCTACAGGCTTGCCTTTCCCTTGTGTTAAAGAGTATCCACTTTAGTGGTGGATACCAGCAAGATTCAGAGACCAAGAATGGAAGGGAAGTCACTAAAATAGTCCTCATTTTCCACCTTACCAGAAGCACACTATGAGTTTATGCTACCTCCAGTCATAGACACTGGGAAAGCATGTGACCCCCTCATCAAGAAATATAAGTTAGATTAAAAATTATAACATTATTTTGACTAATCTGTTTTGTATGACTACTTGATAACCAAGGCAGATATTCTTATTTTTTTGACCTGTATTTTAACTTTTTTTAGTTATTCTCTGGAAATTATGTACATTTGTATACAAATGACAGCTAAAAATCAACTGTACTTTAATAACTTCTCCAGATAGGTTTTTATCTGGTATATCTCATGGGTGCTTTTGTTTTCATACAACTGTCCTAATACATTATTTTGCATTTAATATTTTAGGATATTTTAAATGCAGGGAAAGCTTGGTGTTTATAATGCATTGCACAGGACAAGCAGTTTTTAGCAGCATTACTTTAAAGTGGCTGCCTGCCTAAAACATATTGAGGGAATAGAAAATATTCCATGTGGTAAGCATATTTAAAGCAAAATTAATTCAGTTCTAGTAGCATTTAAAGTGTTTTGCTGATAACTCTAACTGATGTCCATACATTTCACCTGCAAGTATGTATGTGGGAAGCCATGGCAGAACTGAAATACAGGAGAGGCAAAGGAGAGTGAAATAAAAAAGAAGACCGTTTTACATGTTTTGACTCCTTTGTCCTGAATTTCATGCACTCATATTGATGTCATTCTGGAATAAAACTGGCTCCATGTCCACCTATTCCAGCTCTTCCACCAAGCAAACCTCCGCAGCAGTAAAGTACAGTATTCTGTGGAGTGTTTTGTCAGCTGTAGGGGAATAATGGCAGCAGAGAGCTGGCTCTTGACAACCCATTGAAAACTTCAAGTCTCCAGGGGCTCAGCTGCACCTCCTTTGTCCTATGTTACATATTCCACCTGGGAGGTAGTACTGGAAACGTGGGGAACACCAGCTCCAGAGCCACGCTACAGCTTCTTTGCTGGTTCCTTGATTTCCCCACCCTGCAGAGTCACTGGGTTGTCGGCATCTGGGCTCACACTGGGAGGCTGCACTGCTGGTCTGATGGCAGACCTGTCCTCCTAACCACCTTATAGTTCATCCACTTCCACCTGGAGCTGCTCAGCCACCGTCCTCTCTCCCTTGGAGACGACTGCTGTAGCAGTAGGTTCATCGCAGGCAGCACGTGTGCGCCCTGTCCCTGGGTCAGCTGAGTTCAAGACAGATTCAGTCTGCCCTTTGCTGAGAGGGTGCACATCTGAATCCGTCCTTCCA
>QWTY01020301.1:6383-20318 GCA_008033365.1 Pseudorectes ferrugineus | reverse complement strand
CTTCCTTCAATCTTGTTTCTACCCATGCAGAACACTAACAGAGAGTAGTAGTCAGAAGGCTGCACTAAATCAGAAAGCTTTCCCTTACCTGGGCTGCAGAGAGGAAGAACACTTCCCTGTGGATAGGGTCTGTTCCATATATCAGACTCTCCCAGGGAGTATTCTAGAACAATTACCCTTTGATTCTTGCTTTTCAGAACTTGTTGCAATATGTTTGGTTGCCTGAACCTCCTTAGGCAACCCCTGAGATGGTCCTTCATCTAGATTGCTATTTTCCTGGCCCTCAGTTTCCAGAATCTCGTACCTATTCTGGGGGGATGCAGGGAGGCAAGCCAGGAGTAGATTCATCTGCCACCCCAAGAAGGGACCTATCCCCATTCTGCCTCATCTCCTAGGTTCCCTCCTGCCTGCTGTGGAGAGAAGATAGGATCCTCCACTTCACGAGATGCATTTGGCCAGTACATTTGCCTCAGAGCAAGTAAGGAACAGCTCCACCAGACAATCTCTTCCTCAGATCTTCTAACGCTCCTTAACCTTTCCACCTCCTCTTTGAGTTGTACTACCAAACTCCGTATATTCTCTATCTGCTCTCACCTCACAGAAGTGTTATCTCTATTGCACTCTGATGCCAGTGCCAGGCTTTGGCACTTGCTGCAGCCTGACACCTGGACCCCTGCATGTTTCCACAACAGCTCTGTTTTCCTTGCCACGTCCATTCTGATACATACTGATGGCTTAGCACCCAGCAGGATAGAAGCCATTCTTGAACTCTTCTCTTGAGCTGACGGGAGGGAGACCACACCGTGCTGTGTCTTCGCACACTGCCTGTGTGAAGTGCCATGCCCTCCTGGAATGACACTCCCACTCTGTTCGCTGTGCTCCCTGGAGACACTTAAATCTCCAGCCGTGCTCCCAGCGCTGACCACCGCTCACCTGATTGTCTGCTGTAAACTTCCAGGTCCTGACAGGGCTCTGGGCTGCTGCTTGACTGCCCCTGAACTCAGAAACAGCCCAGTAGGGCCCAATCTAAAACTCAGCCCTGGACTTACCTCAGTCACTGCTGCTGCTGCTGGTGTTTCTGTATACATTGTAGGAGAGAAAAAAAACAACAGTGTTTCTTTACTAAAATATCTGACTGTTTTTGAAGATTTTACTAGAACTGTGGAAACAGAACCAGCAGATTTTCTGTTATACAATGGTAAAACCAGGAAGTCTCTAATATGTGGAGTAGTTTTGCATTAAATATGCAAATTGCACCACATTAATCCACATAATTTGGAAATGTCACAAAAGACATTTTCTAGAATACAGATACAATTAAAGAGGATATTTCTTCTAGAATTTATAAAGAAAATACAGTAATTGAAAACATACAGACGTTTCAGTATATTTTTCTTATTAAGTATAACTCTTCTGTTCTGGTGAACCATGTTTAATATAATTTCACAGTATTGTGAAAAGCATATGAATGTAAATGTTTATTCCTGCCTCCTTAAGGATAATTGAATATCATCCTCTCTTTTTTTTAATTTTTTTTTTTTTTTTTTTTTTTAATATGAGGACATAAGCAATTAAGATATTGTCTAAGGATACAGGAAATCTGATTAACAGATCAAAAAGACCATCTGTGGAGACTGAATTCAACGCCAGGGGGTGATTCTCCTTTCTACAATGCTTATGTAAATCAATTTAATCCAGAAGGCTGAATGAATTACTCTGAAAGATGGCTTTCCTTATTTGTAAATATGTATTTTCAAAAAGTATGCTGTTGAATATTATTCAAGGCTGTGATTCAGAATATTACCATATACATATATAACATCATACAGGTAGAGAATGAGTCAGGCTTCCAAACACAAGGGAGAACTATGTCAGATCTACTACAAAAGTAAACTTTTTTTCTGAAAGATCTTGTAATTTGATCTGTCAGTAACACTTCTGATAAGAGCATTTTGCTTTCAATTTTTTTTTTTTTCCAGTTTAGTGATCTTTTTTCAGCTTGAGTCTGACTGCTGTAGATCTTGATGGAGATGCCTCCTTAAAGCTGCTAGCTAGCAGTCATTGCAAGTTTCATATTAGTACGTTGTTCTATGGAGTCACCACCAATATTTCAACTTGATAAACTAATACTTCTTTCTTGAGCCATTATAATGAATTCATATAAGAAAATAATATGACTTGTTAATCAGTTATTACAGCATGCATTAGATTTATGTATGTCATGCAAATATTTTCTCCACATGACTAAATTACCCTAGTATTAGTTCAAATGCATTTCTGATTTACAAACTGTAGAGTTTTCCTCAATATTCCTAATGAATGGATAGCTTTCCTAGGAAATATATGGTGTCCAGCTCCAGGTTGATGCTCTTATAGAATGTTTTTACCTCTCTGTCATTCATATTAAGTCTGTGGCTAAGTACTTGCAAAGCTACAAACTGAGGACACATATATACAGACATATGGAAAATTAAAAATAGGGTCTTTGTTATCTGTTGAGCACCAGAACATTTTTTTAACTTGTGCTCTTACCATCTGAGTTAATAGAGCCTCCAACAGAAACTGATCTTTTAGATCTTGTACTGAGACCTACATAACATAGGATGTGAAAAAAAGAGGTAATTCTGAAATCATCTGTAGGACTATAATCGTTTTGAATCACCTGCCTGTCATTTGATACTCTTTCATAACTTATTCATGCAAGTTTAGTCACTAGCCAGTAAATGACAGATGCTTTGAAATTCTCACGTGTTTAACCTACAAAAAGCTAGAAATGTGACTAGCCATAGTTTCACAAGGAGCTCTGTTGTATTCCACTGAAGCTACTCAAATGCGTAAAGATTAACAGAATTAGAGATTGAAACAGAATTTCTTTTGAGACTTCATAAGTTCATTTAATATTAAGGGGACAAAGGAAATGTTGTAAGTTTAAAAGTGTGTGAAGTTCTGCTGCTTGCTGCATCTTTTGTATCAACAATGGAATTACTTTAGTATTTAGCTTTTTAGCTTTTACTCATTTTATTTTTTTTCTGTGCTCTGTTTAGCAATGAAGATGAATAGAATCTTTTAACTGCAACCAATGAACAAATGTGTGCTTATTTACAAGGTGGTTCTTGCTTCTTGACCAAATAATGCATCAGGAAGAGGAAACTGTTCAAAAGAAGGTCATGGGAATTCAGATAAACTAGCTGTCCAGCCTTATGTCTTCTCAGCTTGTATTGCTGACTTTGCCTCTTTTCTCTTTCTCTGGAAATGGTTCATATGGCCTTTAAGAGAAACAGTTAATCTTGGAGTACTAATCTTCATGGGTGTCTAATACAAGGATATTAACAGTAGTGACCAAAAGTCCCACATCTTGATAAGAAGAAAACCACAGGGCAGTATTTTGAACTGAACTTTCATGCAGAAAGGAATGTTAGAAAATCTGATTTGTTTAGTTTTGATGGAATAGCCAGGCATTGAAAGGCTTACACTGGAATGTGTACCGAAATTCAGTGTTTTCAGTAGGAATGTTTTTTACAGTCCCCATAATTTTATTATGAAAGAGTTTGTGCTCCAAAGAGTTTGCAGTCAAAATACAAGACACAAGAAATGGTAGCAAGAGAGAGGGAGACAGAAGAGGCAATATGACATGATTACATGGGTAATAACAGAGCTAAGTACCTACGGTAGTTTTCCTACTAACTACTCTACCCACTCACCCATTTTCTTTATTTTCTTTATTTTCTTGTTAAGTCACTTAAAAACAGACAAGAAAATATTATACTCATCCGCTACAGTACCCTGTGTACAACACAGTGCCATCACAGTCATCATCAAAATATATGTCAATATATTTAGAAATAAAGAGACAGCACCACTACACACACAGAGTATTCATATATAAACGTGAGGTACATTATTCAGGATGAACCACTAGATCCTTGATAGGAACAATATTACAAATATAAGAAGCAAGTTTCACCTATTTGCAAAACTGGTACATGTTTCAAAATTAAAATCCCTTCTACTCTTGTGCAGAAATTATTATCAACATATCTGAAAAGCTTATCCAGTAATGTGTCAAATGCTAAGTGATTTTGCTCTGTATCGCCTCTGTATGTATTTTGCAATGCTGAGAAGACTGCTTATTTTTACATCTGTTAACTTGAAGTCAATTGACATGGTAACTTTTCAGTGATATTTGGTAATTTCAGAAGAAAATATGCAGTACCTCTAATTTGGGGTAGAGAGAGATATTATCAATTTTTTTTTTCTCTGATTTAATTCACTGCATCATAGATCCTGGTTGCTGTTCATGATGATGATGATGATGATTAGAGTACCCCATCTCAAAAATGCCAGGAAAAAGAAAGACTCATTATGGTAATTTGTTTCATCCATTGTGTTAAAGAGGGAGTCTTCACTGTCAATGACAGAGGCAACGAATTGTAGAGTTTAGTTCTGAAAATATAAATGCATTATATCCAGAAAATAGTTATAATCCAAAATATGACCAAATAGACTGCAAAAATAGTCTCTCTCTTTTTCTTAAAAAAATCACAATTTACTAAGTATCTAGATATATTTGTACTGTAATGGCACAGCTTGCACTACTCATTAGATTTGGTGAACACTCCATAAATGCACTTCATATGTTGGAAAAAGTTCTTGAAATTCACTTTGTTCTTGTTACATAATAAAACTGTAAAGTGCATTTTTAGTAAGCTTGTTATTGTCTTCTTCTAGAAAGTCTAAATTACTTATAAAAATGAGACTACGATTTTTACTCCATTGAGGCATTCTCAAAATATTAGCCCTGTACTACAGTGTTTATATGTGTGTATTTATAAGAGGACTATTAATTTTTTTATATCTCAATATCACAAACTGAATTAGTACTGTGATAACTAGAAGAAATACCCTTGTACTGGATATGGTTGCCACCCTTGGCTTTAACCGTATTAATCACACCACATCAGAAATTTTATGTGAAATTTTATGTGAAAGCGCTATAACAAATTATATTAGAGCAACCTGTAGATCATAGCTTCAATCTGGGAAATTAATGAAAAAGGGTTAGTGCTCCATTAGAACACATGTGTGCTCAAACAAAAACTAGTCTCACCTCTTCAGAATGTAACTTAAAACAAAAGTTAGTATGGGCAGCATTTTCCCCCTCAAAAATAATTGCATAGCTATTCCCACTCCTTGTGAGCATTTAAATTACTATATTCTAATGATTAAAATTAGGATTACCATAAGTTATACAAGATCTTGAGGATGTTTTCTTGAAGCCTACATTAACTATACAATATGTATATGAACTACTCTTTTCATAGGAATCTGTAGTATTGACAGGCTATGGACATGAAGACCAAATGAAAGGTATCTCTCTGAGAAATGAAGATACAATGCAGGAGAAACAAATAGGTAGTGGTGACTATAAAAACGGATTTTATATTTTAAAAAGATTCATATATGCAGTTTCATTTCTGTGTCTCTTCTTCCAGACTAGATTTTCAAGAAGTCTTGTGGCAATTGAATAGAAGGATGTCATAATAGCAAAGAACTTATCTAGATTAATGTAGGGACGTGTTTATCCTTACATGTGCAGGTGACAGATTCATGTTCATATGGGCAGATGCCAAGTGTCTTACAGAAACAATGATCACTGGCATGTAGCAGCTGCAAAGAAAACACATACCAACTTTGCATATTTTAAGAGTATTACATCTAGATTTTGTAGCTATATTCATATATCACTGATGAAGCAGAGATTTATGGGGTTTATAACTGAACTTAGCTAGTTGCTTTTCCTATCTGCAGGTAGGTTAAGTTGCTGCTTGTGATCTTTTGGGAGTTCCCCCCTAAGATTTATTCCTCACTTTTTCCCAAATTTATATATGTATATTTTTATATATTATATATTTATATGATGTTTCTATTATTATATTTATATATGTATTCAAGCATTAACAATCCTTGAAAAGCTGACTATGAGCACTAAGATCTGCTGAGTATAGATTTTTCCTTGAAGGAGTAACCTTCTGCACCAGTACAGCTTGGGGGCCAACCTTCTGGAAAGCAGCTCTGTGAAGAAGGACCTGGTGGTGCTGGTGGACAACAACCTGCTCCTGGAGAGGGTCTAGTAGAGGGCAAGAATGATGATTAGGGACTGGAGCATTTCTCTTATGAGGAAAGGCTGAAAGAGATGAGCCTGTTCAGCCTCAAGAAGGGACAACTTAGAGAGGGATGATGCACTCAAGTGCAAAAGTACTTGAAGGGAGGGTTTCAAGAGGATGGATCCAGGCTCTTCTCAGTGGTGCCAGGCAATAGGACAAGAGGCAATGGGAAAATACTGATGCACACCTGAAGAGGAGGAAGAACTTAATGACTGAGCACTGGAACAGATTGCCTAGAGAGATTGTGGAGTCTCTCTCACTGGAGATATTCAAGAACAGCCTGGATACAGTCCTGTGCAATGTGCTCTGAGATGACCCTGCTTGAGCAGGGAGGCTGGGCCAGACGACCCACTGTTGTCCCTTGCAACCCAACCCATTCTGTGATTCCATGATTCTGTTTTTAATCCATTTCCACACGAACATCTACGCTCCCCCATTCCAGTTTCTCCTGCTTTGCAAGTTGTCTTAAAACCATATGGGAAAATTCCATCAGACTGAACTTTACATCTGAAGAATCCTGATAATTGCAAGAAAGACAATTTTATCATAAATCATGCAGGTTAAGCCATTAGATTTGAGCACAATATGTGTAGTGAAAAATTATTTTGACAATAGTTGATATTAAAAGTACCATATACTTTTTTGGTCCTTTAGCCTGCATCTAGTCTATATGCAGATACTGAAATATACAGTTCCTCCCCAGAAAAAAAAAATTAATCTGACCCAATTTATCACTTTACTCAGGTTACTGAGAATTCTATTTACGTCATTTTAAACTTCACCTTTACATCCAGGATACTAGGGTTAAACTAAAAGAGAAAACTACAAGTGTTTTTTCTTTATTCTATTCAGTTTCTTCTAGTCATTAAAATTCAGTCTTCTTCTATTCATTAAAATTACATCTATAACACATGCCCTTGTTATTCACATCCTCTAATATTATTCACAACACCCACCCAATTACCCATACTTAGCAAATCTAAATGAAATCAATATCTATCTAATGGAATCATGCTCTTCCTGCACTTTATTTCTCAGTCTTAATCAAATTACTTTTATTCCTCCTGTAAGAGCAACATTATTATGCACTTTCAGTACCGTTATTAACAATAGTTCTGAACCTACAGAAATTTCTTCCTACATGTGCATTCTAAAAATGTTCTTAGTAAGTTCAGATTATTCAAGTGTCACCTAAACCCACTTCTTCATACTAAAGCAGATAGCTGATATCCCATGGATATAAACTGGTGAACCTCTATCTACAGACCTGATCTGTCCTGTTTCTATCCTTTTTGCAGAGATTTATTTTGTGTGAATGAGCACTCCTACTGTGCTTGCAAGAATCATCAGGAAAAAGATCCTTTTATGCTTTCTGCTGTGTAATTATGCCAGGTGATTTCAAAAGAAAGAGGGTGAAAGAATCAGCGCCCTAATCCTGCATAACACAGCAGCAGCTCTGCCAGTTTATGCTGTGTTTTATGCTCAGTAGCATACCTCCTAGTCTAGCCAACCTGCATCAGCAAGATGGTTTTATTGCCAGAGAAGTGTCTGGAACCACTTGCTTTGCTTTCGCTCACCACACCATCCAAATGGACACATCTGTTAAGAGCAGGATTTCCCCCAATAATTGTTATAATTAATCTTATGCTTCATTTATCTGCCTAAAATTCCCATTTACCAATTTGACATTTTTTAATGACTGTACGACACAAAAATATTCAGAAATATTGTCTTCCTCTCATATTTTTATTAGCCTCTCTTAACTGATATTTCACTTCCTACAAAACAGAAAATAGGAACATACTGTTTCAAAGTAGGTGATGGTTACACGGAAACAGCTGATCACCAAAAAGCTCTCAAAAGATCTTGCTGTGGAAAGGGAACAAAAATGTGCATAAATGTGAAAAGAGAAGCTGAACTTACATATTCACTTCTGATACATTTGCACACACAGCACTCATTTAAATGACATAAATTTCCTTCTTACTCCTGTCTATGAAGCAATATATAAAGGTGAGTACTTCATTAATACAAAGCTAATTTTTACTGGCTTTGTTTTATTTTGTGGGATTTTTTTTCAAATGTGATGTACAGAATGGGTAGAATGATAAAGTAGATGGAATAGACTTGACTGTTAAGGTTCTTAATTCAGCAAAGCAATTGAGGTTATGTTTACTCTACTTTCACAGCAGAAAAAATCATATGGACAGTAAGAATTAAGTTTTCTAAGGCAAAGAATACCTTATTACTGCTTTCATACATGTATAACTGACAAACAATTTGGGCTCAGGAGACTGAGGTTATGCTCTCTGATGGCTTTTTTTTAGGAGGTACTAATGACTCATCTGTTCATTATTGAACAGCTATCTCAAGAAACTTGGGTTCCTGACTGTATCCGTTTGTAGCTGCAAGAATATTATTTTGCTTGGCTCTAGGATTGCAAAAAATGTCAGACTGACAGGGAGGTCTCTTGGGGAGGTCTGCAGTCTCAGAGCAGGTTCAGCCATGGGGTCAGACCACGCTGTTCAGGGCTTTGCACAGTCAGGATGATGAACCACCCACTTTCACAGACAGCCAGCCTTCCTTGGCCTTTGCTCCATGGATGGGCTGCCTTTGTGGGGAAAAGATTTCTCCTTACCTCCAGCCTGAACTTCTTTTGTTTCAGCTGGTGGTGCTGCATCTTGCCTTCCCTTCACACACCACTGTGAAGAACCCAGCTTTCCTGCTCCACGCCCAACCACCAGTGCTGTGGATGCTGTTTGACCTCTCAAACAGTCTCTTATCATGGCTGAACCAGCCACAGCTACACTGAACAGTCCAGGGCATCCAGACCCACCTTTTCAGTAGCTTCTGCTCAACACAGTCATATTTGCTGTCATTCTTCCTCTATTGACGGCCTGAAATTGGAAGTTTGTGGTTTCTCCAAATGGAATTGAATGTGGTAAGGGATGTCAATGACAATGAGAAAGGCTTATGTAAGTAGGTCACACAGATGACAAAATTTTTAGGGAGACTTTCCAAGATTAGGGAAAATGAGGTTCTTCTGATGAATAAGGTTAGGAACCCATTTACCCAGGACACGGAAGAAGCTGAGTTGCAAAATGCCTTCTTTGTTTCATTCTTCAGTCTAGCAAGACCGGTCTTCAAGAATGACAGGCTCATGCACATTTGCATACATTCTTCATGCTTACATACATTTACTTTCAAAGTACATAAGCATATAAGACATTATAAAACTGAAAAGTGCCAGCGATCTGAATGCTTGGTGTTGTTGTAAAAATATTTCACGTATTGTAAAGTGACAATACTTACATAAATCAAACTATGTTTCTCTATCTTGCATATACAACACAATAAAACAAACATCTAAATTATTTCTTTTCTCCAGAAAATAACTCGCTGACATTTGGATAAGAAAACATTTTTTAAACCCTTTTCTTTCCAGATGAAAATATTAGCACAGCAGAGGGGTATGAATGCTTGGTGAAGGGAGGGTTCAGGAGCCTTTTATAATACTATGTTTATCTTTAGATGTTAAAAAAAAATTCTACATATGCAACAGGAAGGACTGCATGTAGAAATGGTGTTTCTATGGCAGTTCTAGGCCTGTCAAGATCACCTGCCCAACTGCCTTAGTGATGTGGCTTACCACTAGAAGAAATAGGAGTTTTAGATGTTGATGAACAAGTAAATGATGCTGTCTAAAAGATGTAGATGTGTCTGTAGGTGTGTCAGAGAGAGAGCTGCATCCACAACAGAAGTTTCCCAATGGAGTCTCAAGGGAAGTAGAAGAACAAACTTACAGTTTATAGCAATTAACAATGTATGCATCCTACTACATGCCTCTCTTTAATTTCTTGATGGAGGTATTTTTTCCTGTTAGTATGGAAGAAAGTTACATGTAAAAATAAGGAGTTCATTAACAGAAAACATCTTAACTAAACAGGGCTTTAAAATCATAGACAAGATTTGCCATCTATTTGCTACTGAAACTCATTGAAAAATAGAGATAAAATGTGATTAAACTATTACAGCTGTTGAAAAGTACTTTACAGAACAGTAGAAATGAAGCTAAAATGTACTGCCTATAGGCAAAAAACCATAAATACTTTACCATAGAAATAATTACTTAACATACTCTTGTAACACATCATTTTCAATGGATACTGGAATTGTCGACTTCTTTATTTTTATTGCCAATGAAGTATTAGTTTGTATGTGTTATGTTCTGGTGGAGGAAGAAATTTAAAAATTTAACAACAAAGGAAATACAATTTGATGATCTGATTTTCTAGTATAGACTAGAAATATCTGTCATTCTAAGTTGTTTTATATTAAAGGAATTAAAATTATTCCTCTAACGCGAATCCTGAAAATTTACTTGAACACACAAGTAAGGAGCTTTGTTTTTTCTTTCACTAGAGCTGTTGGGAGTTCTTTTAAATGTCAAGAATTTGGGTGTTTTTATCTCCTATATATTGCATTAGAACTGAATTATTTATATATAACCATATATCCATATATATATATATATATAATATACATATTCTATTTATTTGATTTTTCCTTTATTAGAGCAATGATGCAAGATTTAGAAAATGCAAGAGTAAATTACTGTTACACATAACTTCTGATTAGTATTGCAGTTTTCACGAGGAGCATTTGCTCATCCTTGCAATATTATGCTGGCTAAAATATATCACCATCAAAAGACCCCAAACCCTACCTTCTTGATCTGAGACAATTACTGTAGCATACTAAGTATTAAAGCTATTTGGATGAATGTAGCACTTGTTTTTGGAGTTAAGTTTCTTTTTTAATTTTTTTTCCCCACAGCAAGAGATCTGCTACTGTACTGGAATGCAAAATCTAATTGAAAAACAAAACCTATATTTGCTTTTGTTAAATGGAGTCTGTTTCTGTCCCTCTCCCCCTCTTTCTCTGGGCCAATTAAAATGCAAATACACAAATAACAAGCACTTTCACCCACACAACACAGAAAGAATAATGCCACTTGCATTGTTAAGTTTTGTGGTTCTTGAAAGGTTGCCAGTTGTTGTCCCTTATTCTCTTGCAAATAAAACTAAAGGACATATTCTATTTATTGATGTTACTCTAATTATTTTTATTTGCACTAATACTCCTACTCACCCCTTAACTATTAGATTTCCACTGTTGCTGTTTCATGGCAATTTCAATAAATGGACATCTGTTAATGATTACTCAAAAAATAAAGCATTTTTGCAACAACGAGTCTACAGGGTAATAACTAGTTACTAGTTAAAAAACAATTGTTCATTTAGGCAAAGAAAGAGAAGGAAGGTTATACCAAAACCATTTAAAGTGTAACGCTCCAAAGAGATATGGACATGATTCTGACCTTGCTTACACTGAAGTTGATGGGGCTGTTAGACAAGCTGTTTTTATCTGTCTTTTACAGTTTCAGCCAACAAAAGCTAGTTCATTCAGATCACTAGGACACAGAGAACTTAAAAGTCTCTTACTAAATGTATACATGGTCCACTGGGCTTTGCTCAGCAAAGCCCTTTACAGCCTCTGTAGCCACTGCTTGTTCTAAACCCCATTTTTAACAGACAGTGAACTCCAGTAGTCAAACTCCAAGTCAAGTGTTGAAGAAATTACCCTACCACTTTGTAGCCATTTCAGTAGTTAATTTATCTTTCTATGGAGGCTCTGAGTCAGATTCAGATCCTGCATGCTAAAGTATCTTCTAAACGGATTCTGTATTTTATTTGCTTTCAAGGAGACGTGTCCATATGGGCTCCTCTGCTATTTTGCAAGAAGTTGGTACAAAATCACTACCTTAACCTGTGACAAACAGAAAAGGTCCATTTTTTCCTGAGCAAAGAATCAACAGGTTCTGAGCAGTCCTGGAAGGATGAAACCTACCTTTATACTAAAAACTTTTACCAATGAAAACAGTGATGGAAGACATCAAAATAAGGAGTTGTCATGGCAACTGGCATGCTGAGGATAAGTATGTTGATAACAAATTACAAACAGATATAAAAAAATGAAGGAATATACTGGATTGCTAATTAGGAATTCAGTCATACAGTTACACATCTTGAAGGGTGTGAAATATTTCCCCAGTGAACATCAACTATTTGGCTGGTGAACACTGACAGAGGTGTTGCTGCCTGTTTCCTGCCCACAAGTCATAGAGGGAATATTATATTGTGTTCTGAATTGCACTGAGTCAGGGACTTGTCTCTGACATAAAAAAGCAAAGCTCTTTGCTTTCCTTTCCTATTTCTTCATGAGACATGGGGAACTCTGGGCAGCAAACCTAAAGGTCGTCCCTTCACATCCAGGGCCCTGAGGAGCATGAATAGAACAGCTCTGTCACCCAATAATCTATTACTTATTTCTCTTTCTCTTACATCTTCCTATAATAAATTATTTCTTCTTCAATTATTGTTTTTATTAGTGCCAGTGTTCCAGGCGTTTGTCAAGAATTTCCATAGCCTTTTTTTTGCATATGACATTGAAATACATAGTCTGTGCATTACAAAGCAGCTTACTAAAGTTGCACAGCTAATAAATGAAAAGTCAAAAGCAGCAAAATTAACATGGTAATACCACATTTACCCTTTATGCAGTGCAAATCTGTTTTTCCTCACTTGGCCACCACTGTTGGAGTGATGTGGCTAAGGAATCAGACTACACTGTGAGGCACAACAAAATTTTATATAGTCCTGTTTTAAGCCTAGCAGCATACAGCTGCTTATCTACCTATTGTTCTGTAATACTGTTGCACAGGAGTTTTGCTGGTTCATCCAGGTCATCCAGGTACTTGATAGAAAGAAAACACCAACAGAATGAATCCTTAAAGCATAAAAATTTGAAAGAAAAGTTATAGAAACTCGGTATTAGAAGAACATCAGTCAGTTTTCTTAATTGTTGGGCAAGGCTTGTCTGTGCACTGTGTAGACTTTAGCACTAGTCTTCTCTTTTCTGGTATGTCCAGAAGCCTGCTTTCTAACATTGATGATTATGCTTGATCCTGTAGTCACAGAAGACAGGAAGAATTATATACAGGTCTTGAAGTTTATGTCTTTCACTTCTTTTAGTCATAATAAACAATTCTTAAGAAAATGGAATAGGGCTATCATATTAAATCTCACCAAAGAAAACTTATTTTGGAAGTTTCCGCTAGAAGGTGTTCCTTTACCTCTAAGGATTTCCTCATCTTCAGTACTGTATTAATTAATGGCTTTTTTAGGATTCCTTAGTCTCATCAGACTTTTCTTTTTCATAAAATCATAGACTATCCTGTGTTGGAAGGGACCCAAAAGGATCAAGTCCCACTCCCGGCCCTACACAGGACAGCCCCAAGATCATGCCTTGTGCCTGAGCGCATTGTACAAATGCTCCTTTGAATATTGTCAGGCTGGTGCTGTGACCACTTCTCTGGGAAGCCTGTTCCAGTGCCCAACCACTCTCTTGGGGAAGAACCTTTTTCTAATGTCAAAACTAAACTTCCCCTGACACAGCTTCATGTTATTTCCTCAGGTCCTGTCACTGGTCAGCAGAAAGAAAAGATCAGTGCCTGCCTCATCTCTTCCCCTCGTGAAGAAGTTGTAGACTGTGATACGGTCTCATCTCAAAGTCTGCTCTTCCCTACTCTGAATAGATCAAGTGACCTCAGCCACTAGTCATACGACTTCCCCTCTAGGCCTTTCACCATCTTTGTGGTCCTCCTTTGGACACTCTCTAATAGCTCAATGTCTTTCTTACATTGCAGTGC
>QWTY01020300.1:0-13182 GCA_008033365.1 Pseudorectes ferrugineus | reverse complement strand
CTATCAACTACTGACTCACATGAAACACAAAATACCATTTTTCCCTGTCCAGAAGAACCCCAGAGACACAAGAAGGAGCTGCTCCAGCACCCCTTCCTCTCTATATCACAGGCAGTCCCAGATAGACCCTTGGGGACACATGTTCAAGTGTTTGTGAGTGTTACGGATTTACACTGATGTAAGAATGAATGAGAACGAAGGAAATAAATCTGCTTTGAAATTCTGTAAAATAAAATCACTTTCCCTTAAGTTCACACATTTAGTTTAGCCATGAAAACTTTCCAAAAGAACCACTAGGTTTTATTTTATATATCAAAGAGCAAGCAACTGAAATTTTTTTGTTACCTTTGAGACTTGCAAGAAACTGATAAACATTTACATTTAGTGTGAAAAATTAAGTTTCTCAGTCAACAGTGTATTATATATTTGTCTTAATTGCGCTGATTTTAGCCTCCTTAAATTCTGCCTAATTTTTTAACTTGGACTTTTATTTGTTGCAGAGTTTCTCATAAAAATCTGCAAACGAATTACAAACTGTGGTTAATGAGCTATGCATAAACCTTCTCTTTTTCTTTATCATTCTTACCATCTGCTTTGGCTGTTTTATTATCAGCCTGTTAGCCAGTAATCTATCTACTTTATTTCCTATCTCACTCGGAAAAAAAATGAAGAAATTCACAAGACTTTTCAAACTCCCTGTTTTCTCTGAGTTTTCTCCGAGTGGTGCCTTATGGTCCAATCTGCCTCATGCTTCCATTTTCTCCACTGCCAAATTGAGACTTCCAGTTCTGTTAAAAAAGCCCTTTGGATTTCCAACACACCCCAGACAGGACAGCAATTCCAAGATCAAATCAATCTATTTTACCCTTCTTCCCCATTGTTAATAAGCAAAAGTACTTCTTTCCCTCCCCACCATTCCTATTGCAATCTTTACTGATGACAGATTTGATGTAAAATACAACTATGGATTTGCAGAGAAAAAAAAAAAGAGTATTTATGTCTTATCTATCCATGTAGAAGTATTTCAGCACAGCCTTTTCTCTGTGCACTACAGTTTAATATGTGCTTTGATGGAGATGCTCCTTCCCTTCCAGGTAGGGCCAGCAAAATTCTGGCCCATCTGTATTTTGACATGTTCCATCACAGAAGTATCACTGGGATGTTAATCTAATTAAATTCCCTCGTTTTATCTAAAAATATCATAAAAAACTTTAATTATACTCTTCTGAGCTAGACCAGTATGGCATATGACTAGAACAAGAATAAGAAACAGGACTAAGTTCTTTAAAAATCTATGAAAAACCCCTTAAATTCAGTGCTCTGTGGAATACAACCATCACTAAGCAGGTTAAGGGAAAGTTTCATCATGGTCTCTCAAATTTAGCCATTATTTTCAGAACTGACAGTTGGGTAGCATTTGTTCTTTATAATGGAATGACTGACTTGAGGAGAAGTTGGAAAAGCCAGCAGCAAGAACGAGGCTTTATTTAATGAGGGTGAATTTGTGAGAAATGATCCCAAAGTGAGCAACAGTTAACCACTAAGCTGAAAAACAGCTTTTGAATCCTCTGCAGATTTCCTAGCAGAGCTGCTGTTCTAGTGCTAAGCTCTACAGAGACTTTAATCCATTTTGCACCCGAAAAGGGGCATGGGAGTGAAAGTATTACAGTTTCAAATGCAAGCTCAGGGGAACTTAGCCTGGTGCTGAAAACTGATACCGAACTGAGCAAAAAAGAAAAAAAAAAAAGCCTGGATAGACATTCTGAGGTGTCGTGACTGTCTTGGGCATGCTGTGTACAAAACGTACCTGGTAGGGTCTGTTATGAGTACATGTATTTCTTAGCCTTCACCAGCTGTGTTTTCTCGCTTCCTTGTGCTCTCACATACATTACAGCACTTCAACAACAACCAGGATACCAGCAAAGCTGGCTGTTTCCCATGTTTTCTGATTTACTGTTTGTTTTATAAACCAAAACAAGCCTAACTGAACAATTTTTTTCTTTTTTAGTTTATTCTCAGTAAATTTCTGAGATAAGAAGAACCTCATCTTCCCAGATATAGAAACTTGCCAAAGCAGAGAGAAGAGTGCAGGTACCTGCTCTAAACTGCTTTGAAGTCCACAGAAAGACCATGGGAAACATTCATCTCTCCTAAGTGCAATGATTTAAAACTTGTCTGCTCGAAGCTGGTTGCAGAGACCTCCACAATCCAAAACAATTCTGTCTTCAAGTATGATTCATCACTCTGTGCGTGCACTGATCTCTCCCTGCTGACTATAAAGAGAACCCAGATGGGCAGTTTAGGTCAGGGAGCCAACTTTTAACACTTCTGCGGTTAAGTGAGATCCATTGCTATTGACTGGGACAGAATGGATTCCAACAGAAAGTAAAGCCAGGCAGGAGTCTGTGGCCAAGAAGGGCTATGATTTCTGCATCTCCAGTCCCACCCATCAGCCACTAAAGACTGTCACTCTGTCACAGACAAGCTTTCCCTTTATGGAGTCCTAAAGCAGCGTGCCAGTCCAGGGAAAAACAAACACAAAACATGTCAATTAATTTTTAGGAAGGTCAATTAATACACAGGTTGACTCTATTTCTTCTTCTAGAGCCACTGACATCTCCTATGTTCCTCTTCTAATTAATCTCCATTTGTACCATGTGGAGTGAAACACAGTTTGTAAACAAGGCACCAGAGCACCTTGCAGGTGTTTTGACACCTGTGCAGGTCACACACCCAAATTCACCCAGCAAAGGCTCTTGCTGGACCTGCTTTGCTGCTTAGTGCAACAACAGCAATGTATTTTTCTCAGGCCAAGTAAATTGTAATTTAGTAGTACAAGTACCACGCTTAGGGCTAATTAGCCCTGACTGCTCTCAGTAATTAGCTGTGGGCCAGAAGACAAGAAGGCCCTTTCCCAGAAGAATTCAGGTTGGTGTAATTCCTGTGTTACAGTACTTGGATTCACAGAAAGGCAGGAAACCAGGAAGCAGCGTTGCCTTTCAGTTTCCACACTCCATGTCCACAAAAACACTTAAGGGATAACAGCAAAGGGCAATTCTTAAGAAATCAGCAGTCATTAGACACCACCCATGTCTTTGCTAGGCTTCGGTTCAAGGGAGAGTTTAAGCTCTCATTAAGCATAGAACACACCCTTGAAGCTATTGATGGTTACAGAATCTACAATTGATACACTTGTCTGGCCTTATCTCTCTTTTGTCCAGTTTCTGAGGTCTGTTGTACACTAAACCCAGGCAGGAATAAAGCTGTCACTCCTGTGATCTCACTTGACACAGGTTTTCCCTTGCTCGCTGTTCCAGGCTGCAGTTCTGCACTGCTTTTCCCACTAGGCATCTTAACTCGCTTCCATCCAGCTCAGCTAAAAGCACAACTGCTTAAATGCAGAAAACTTTAAAAGAAGAATTGGAAGCAGTTCAGAAGCAATCTTTCTGCCATAAAATTTCTGCTAGCAACTGAGAGTTTAAAAAGTTCTCCCTTGCCTGGAGATATATATATACACACATGCACATATATATACATGCATGCTTACACATATATACATACATACATACTTATAAACATACATATATGTATCTATCTATATATATATACACACACTATATATATATAAATATAGTGCATCTAGATTACCATTTCAGTTCATACATGGTCTGGTTTGAGGAGAATCCCCTCAGTCCCCCCTCACCACCCTCAGATCACACAAGGGAGAGGTCTCAGAACACATGAACGGACACATTTTGGAGGAATTTAAACCAGGTGTTCTTCATCTGCTGCTGATGCCAATTCAGTCCAAGGGCCCAGAGCAGTGGTAGACTGAAATAACCTCCCCAAAACATATCTAATCCTGTGGCACCCTCCCACATGCCAGGATGGACACTGTCAGTCCTATCTGTTCCTGGCCTGGGAGTCCTTCTCCCAAAATCTTGCCACCTTTAAAAGGAAGGAGGCCATTCAAATGCTGTCCTCTTTCCCCTGGAGAAAGGTGAGATATCATCTACTCCCCTGTACTACATTACAGGCTATGAAATATTAGCCTTTATTATTTTCCTCACAGGAACACACTTCTGCAGAGCTTTTGGGAAAGAAATGAGGCTGTCTTCCCCTGACTAAAATAATAATAGCAGTGGACCTCCAGCACTGCTAGCCAGCCCAGCTGCAACCAGGAAAAACCAAGGACCAAGACACCAATTTCACAGTTTCAGCTGTGGATATTGGTGTCCACTCATCCAAAGGAGTGACTAATTCTCAAAAATAATTGCTCCAAGCTGAGTAAGAACTTGGCAAGGTCTAAAATGACAGAACTAAGAAAATTCATGATGTTAAACATACTGCTTTTACTATTCACCCCATTAACATAAAAAAAAAATTCCCAAACCAACAGAAATTTTTAATGCATTAGAAGCTCTAGCAACCATGTGAAGCTAATCTTTAACCTCTCTGGTCTTGATTCACATAGTCATAATTGTGTTAAATGCAATGCCCTTTGATTCAATTACTGTACGATCCATTACTGTAATGGAAAAAGTAATTAGTATTTTTAATTAATGAGAAACTTGAAAATGTACAAATAGAAGCATTAACTTCTGGTTTTCTTGAGCTATTAAAATAATTGTATAAAAATATCACATCAAACTGTAGATCTAGTCCTTACGGCTCCGCTAAAAATGATGCTTTAAGGTACCAAACACAAATATTTGCATATTAAGAAATAATTAATCATCCAGTTGGACAAACTAAAGGCCTATCTCTTACTCACTACGGATAAACAAAAACTGTGGCATACAATAAAAGAGCTCAGCACAGCTAAAGAGAAGAACAATGTTTTGTGGCACTGTTGCTGTAGCCTGTGCCTGTCAGCAGAGCATGGGTGGCACATCAGGTCCCTGAAGGAGCTATTTCTGATCACCAGCTACAAGGGAACAGCAGATTACCAGTACATGCAAAAATATTTAGACACTGAGAAGAACAACTCGTAAAATGGTTCTTTAGAATGACTCAGCTTTTTTTTGATTTAACTGAATTGTGAACATATGCCCCCTGCTCCAACTGTATTTCAGTCTGATGCTACTGTAAGACTTTGTAACATTTATTTTTTGCAAGGAGATGAGCTTTTCCACAACCCAAAGGAGGATTGTTTCTCAAACTGAGGTTATCTTTGGGCTAAAATGCCCCTTCTGAGTGGGGGCTTTCTTTGTCACAGAAGCTCAATACAACCTTATATTAATTCTTGAAAACCATCTCTCCTGATACAGATCCTGAAAGTACTCTGGGGAATTACAAAACCAAAGTAGCTTCAAACCACCTAGAAGGCTTTATAATATTTTCAGGAAGTATTTCTGATTAAACAAAGGTTTAAAAATGCAAATTCTTGAGGAAAATAATTCTGTGCAGTAAGCAAGGTTGAAAATAATTTTGTGAAGCGTGACAGCTTAGTTTTACAGAATCTCCCATGTGGGACCAAGTATTCCCCAGTGTAAGTCACTAAGTTCCATGCCATGATTTTACTTTAAAATATACAATTTATCTGTTCCAAATGAGCTGAGCAGTTCAACTGGAAAACAAAGTGGTAAAAAAGCTAATATAGACATTCACTGAGCCAAATTAAGGCAAGAACTGCTGCCATCACAGAGTGACCTATCCTTCTAAAAACTGTCAGTGTTTCCATCATTTTAAGGGAAGGGACATCGGGAAGCTTTGTGTAAAGAATATTCACACTAGCACTCTCTTAAATTCAAGAAGATAACTGAAAGGCTCAAAAAATCAGAAAGCAAAAATAATGTAAAAATTCCATAGCTGTGGTATGAGTGTTCAGTACTGAAGGCTGACAGTAATAATTTTAGAAGTTAAATCAGAAGCTGAACATTTATCATCAATAAAATACTTGTAGATACCCCTCAACTTAATTCACTTGCCTGAAGAAGTGAAGAAAAAAAAGAACAAAGAAGAGAGGATTATAGGTTAATTCGGTATTTAAAACAAGAAATAGCAGTTCGCACTTGTACTTGCGTTCTCTAGATTCTTTTGTATATTACAATATATGGTGTATCACAGCTCTGGGTCTCCAATGCTGACATTACCCCTATGACTTAACACTTTAAAATTGATTCTGGAAAGTCTACCAACAAGGGGGGAAAACCCAACAAACTGAATGTCACTGATTAAACTTGGTACTAAAAGGGTTTGGGTTTCTTCAACACACCACTGGAACTCAGCTGCCACAGCAAAAAGGAGTAAGACTTGAAAATACGGTTTTGCTTCAGTAGGGGTATGAGTCAGGCCTATTAAGCAGCTACACTGTGACACAGAACTTAGACTTTATGCCTTTGCATCAATGACAGCAATCTTGCGCACTCTTCTGCTTCAAACAAAGCCAGCCCATCCCTGTCACTAATCTCCAATTATACTGCTGGCCTCTCCCTCACCCTACAAAGAAAAAAAAAGGGAAAAGTGGACAAGATAATTAGAGATTCCAAGAACTTTTTCAATTAATCTTGAAAGTTAAAACTCTGAAAACAGGACATCGAGTCCTTGCAGTGCTCCAGAGCACATCAACAACCCTCCCATACTCAAGAACAGAACAAGGAACAGCAACTTAATCCACAGAAACTGGGCTCAAATGCCCTTAGATCCTGAAGTGATCCTTGCTCAAGGGAATGCCCATCTCACTAAATGCCCATCTCTCTCTCAGGGTTGGAAAATCCATCTCAAACCAAACTGTAGCTGCACCACCTACTCTCTGTCTAAACACTGGTCTAGTCACAAAAGACAAATATAAAAACCTGCAGTAAGTTTTGCAATTAATCTGCTGCCTGTCATGATTGTTCTGTGCTTGTCTATAGAGAGACCAAGTGACCACTGAGCAAGAATTCCTAATTTAGTCTTTTGTCATCATTCAGTCTCTAGTATCATAGATATCCTTGGATAGGGTGGATGGATGGATGGATGGATGGATGGATGGATGGATGGATGGATGGATGGATGGATGGACAGATGGATGTGTCCCACACATAGGCCTGCCTCACCTGGACATCCCGTTGAAGTTTCCCAACTGGAGCTGTGTGCTTTTCAAAAAGAAATACCTGAAGAACCATCTGAGAGCAGCATTTTTTCAGCCTGTATAAGGAGCATTGGAGCATTTATTTGGAATATACACAGCCCACAACCCTCAAGATCTTACCAAAGGAAGTCTGGCAACAAAGGAAGCCTTCAGCAACCTCACATCATCTATATGAAACTGGAGTGGAGCTCTGGAGGGGACAGACAAAGGAGGGCACCACTGCCCTGCTCATTCCCTGGACCAGCTACATGAGAACCAATAGTTCCAAGCTGGGATTTCTGGTATTGCCTCTAGAGAATCCAGCTGAAGCAAAATGGACACCCTGGAGCACGTTCTGACAGTAACAGTCAAACCTCCCTGTGTCCTGAGGACATCCCATAATGTATTCCATTGTATACTTCACACTGTTCCATGACTCCCTAAATAATGGACTAAATGCACACTTGACAAAAATTTTATTTCGCATTCAAGCAGCTCTAGTTCAGTGGAACATTAATTTTGTTTATCTGTCTGAAATACTGAAAATGGACTGTGTATTTCAATTTAATTGCAGCTGCAGTCGTCAGGAGGCTTTCTTATATATCTGAAGTAGATGCTCCCACATTACGTTTTCATAAAATGTTGAAATGTGTGAAGAAATGGACTTGTGCTCTGACTTGTTTTTTTAAGAGTTAACTTAGACATTACCTTAGAGAGTGTCTCAGACCCTGAGCCACCTCCCCACTGCTCTATTTAATGAGAATACTTAGTTTCAATATTACTTTACAGCATGTTCAATCTGACATGTCTCCAATTTGTTAACTACAAAGTGTGTTATTCCATAAAATGACATTGCCTATTAAAAATGAAAGAAATACAGTTTAATTTGAATTGTATTACTAATTTACATCTACATATAGCTTAATAACTGCTGCTGGCTTCTCAGTTGGATAGGCAAGATAGGAAGTGTTTCGATTTATGTGATAATTAGAGTAAGACCAGGGGTTCTTTCCATATTTAAAGTGCATTTCTTCTCTGAAGAGTGACTTTTGAGACATTAGTCTGGTAGATTCCATATTTCTCTCTTAAACATTGAGAAATTGTTTGGGTTACAAGTGAAAGTGCTTTTTCTAATTTTGAATCCTGTAACTTCCATCAAAATCCAACTGGGTTTGTTACTTGTCATATTACTAAAACTCCAGTGCAGGCAAGTATTACATTATTTTGGGGACAAAGAGATGACTCTGGTTACAGATACTGGGGTCATTTTAACCCTGGTCTTCCCAGTGACTTAAAAAGGAATTACCACACTCAGGAAAATAGAGTGTGTCCTTCACCAAAATACTAGTTTTTCATGGTTGGTTTAGATTGATTTGCTCCATCCTGGAGACAGTTTTTGGCTTTGTAACTGAGATTTTTACTCAGGTTCTCCATGAGAAATAATTTACAATGAGATTCAAAAATTCATGGTATTGAGACAGCTAATTTGAGAAAGTGTGAACATAATAATAAAATAAAGGTTACTTTTGCTGGATCAGTAGGGATTTATTCCATATCTGACCTTTCATCTTTGTATTTATGAATGCAAGAAAACTGCCCACTTTACTAAGATAAAACTCCTGTTTAGGCTTATAGTGACACTTGGCAAAATGCAACATAAGGCAGCCCTTCTCTTCCTCCTCCTCACCACCAACCCACAGCAGGACACGGGGGACTCACACAGCTTGTGCTGCTGGACCCCTCACACTGCTCTGGAAGCAAATGTTCAGAGTGTTCTGGAGTACAACTACATAAAACACGAGGGAGAGTTTCTAATGGAGAAGCAGTTTTCATTATTTCAGGAGGTTCCTAACATGCCAGTGAAGAAGGAAGTTCCTTGTCTCATTTTGTCAGGATGCCACTGCCAGCTACTAAATACCTAGTGGTTCATGCCAAAATTATGTTCTTGGGGATGGAATTTAGATCTTCTTATACTTTCCTGATGCTTATTCCAGCTTGTTGGATCATTAACATCATACAAACCCCAGCTGCTCTCAGGCAGTGAGGGCGAGTGCTCCAAGAAGACCATGGTCACATTTTGTGCCTGCCAATCCCCTTCTCTGATGCTGCCCAACCCTGCGGCTCCCACACAGCCAGTTTCATTCCACAGCTCTGACACAGAATCCGTCTTTTGTAATTTGTGGGACAATTCCAAGGTATTTTCTGTTCCCTCTAGCATAATGCCCCTCCACCAGAAACAATCTCACAAGAATATGACACGACTGTGATGGAAATTTTAACTCCCGCCTTTGGTCATTTCTACAGACACTGCAAATACCTGCAAATAGTGTGATAACTTCATCAGCTCTTCTGTTGATGTGGGTTTTGTGGAAGAACTCTGGATTTGACTGACTTTAGCAAGATGATTATCCAGTCAGACACTCCTGTACAGAAACCATATCACAGTTGCTGTGCAATCAATCAGTGTCAAACAGGAGCATGGATCTGGCCTGTTTAAGTTTGTCAAAGAATCTTTTTGATAATTTAGCAATTAACTCTCCAGAGTCCAAAAGACCGAAGTCTTTCTAAAACCTCTTTAAAAACAATAATGCTACACCATCTGCAATCACACCTGGTAATGCACAGCGGTATGGATCCCAGTTAAAAGTCACTTCTAGCAACCACATTTTCTGCACTGTCACAGAATCCCAGAATGATTTGGGTGGGAAGGACCTTAAGGCCCCCCCCATTCTACCCCTGCCACAGGCAGGGACACCTTCCACTATCCCAGGGTGCTCCAAGCCCTGTCCAGCCTGGCCTTGGACACTTCCTGGGATCCAGGGGCAGCCACAGCTTCTCTGGGCACCCTGTGCCAGGGCCTCCCCACCCTCACAGGGAACAATTCCTTCTGTATATCTAATCTAAACCTGCCATCCTTCATCTTACAGCCATTCCCCCTTGGGAATACCTTCCCCTTGGAAATATCTCCCCCTACAAACCTGTGATATGTAATCTCTGCATCTAGACAGAAAAAATTACTCATGCCACTTTTGGAGGATGCATCTAAAACCCTATACAAGAAAATGATGAAAATAATATCACAGTCCAATTTTTGTCCCTCCTTCTATTTACAACATTTTCTTGAGTAGGAATATTTCTTTAATCTTAAAAATATTTATAGTATCTTAATATGATGGACATTTCACTTTCCTTTGTTCTGCCTATGCTTCAATTTATTTCTATTTTCTTTTGTTTCTTTTTAACATATTTTTCCTGTCATTTCTTATGTCTACAATCATCATTTCCTTCAAAAGGGCATGATACCCAACACATTCCTTTAGTTTAAAGAGAGGAACTCTATTCCCTGAAAATTTCAGCCTTAGTTTTCCATGACGTCATTTCCTTCTGCATTTAGCTCACATATACAGCCAGTATTAATCACTTCCTCAGGAGACAACCTAAGCTGACAGTAAATGTGTTCATCCCAATATGATTCCTGCTCCCTGAGGAGTGAAATAGGGCCTTGGCAACTACCGCTACCTCCACATGCAAGGTTTAAATACCACTTTCTTTACTGTGGACTTGTATAGCATTAGTCTGAAGTCCTGAAACAGTTAGCAACCCTCAAGGAGACTCCCAAGATCAATAAAATAGCCTATCATGTCTGCTCAAACAAATAAAAAACCATCACTGTCATTGTGTGTATCTTTTAAACATTTATTTCCACAATAGCGCAGGGCAGTTTATGTAGCACAACTTCAGCAACAATGTCAAAAAACATTATTAAAGACCCAACACTGAGATCTGTCAGGGTTTTTAGCACTCTAAGAAAGAAAAAGGCCATTTCACAGTGTTTAGTTGAACAACTGCAGAAAAAACGAAACAAAACCACAAAAAACCAACCAACCAACCAAAAATCCCCAAACCCACTACCAGCAGGTGCTGTTATAGAAACGGAGTTGCAAGCTGAATCATTGCAGGAAATCCTAATTTACATCTCTGAAACAGAAATCAGTAACTCAGTCTCTGATCAGAATAGACACAGGATTTGCAATTCTGTGTTTGGAAAATGTCAGGAACTGCAGAAGAAACACAGCAACACTAAACCAAGATTAGCTAAACTGGCATTCAAGCAAAGCCCCTGGGACTTGGCCATGTGCAGAACACAAACCATGTGTCACTGGATGATGGTACATCACTACATGCTGAAGCTGATGTTATGAATCCCAACTGTTAAGTCAAAGAGCCCTTGATGTCACCCTTTAATCCTGCTGTTCTATCACTTCTCATCTTGCATCAATGTATTTTCAGTCTTGGGAACACAGTTTAATAGCAGATAAAGGCCTCATCTCTTCACCACTGACATATCAGAATAGACTATTAAACAGCAGCTGCCTCTAACTGAACATTCCCAAAGAAATCACATCTTGTTCTCACAGGGATTACATTTTCTTACCTCAGCTTGGATTTCAACCCATCAAAAAAACCCTCAATTAAAATAGTTTTTGCTACTTCTGAATAATTTGCTATGACAAATTATTTGCATATACCACAGTTCCCTTTTTTTTGTTTTCCTTAGCAGTAACTACTAAACCAGAGACATCTTCAGAGAATAATTTGTTCTTTTTGAAGATGAAAAACCCCAACCAAACAGGTCTTGTTCCAATCCAATTTACAGTTGGAAATGCCATGGTTTAATCAGGAATGTTGTGTACACACTGCTCTCCTTCAGTACAGGACTGTCAGACCTCTCACCAGGGAATCCACTTTGCCCAAGAACCCTTCAAGGATGTTTGTCTTTATTGGAATAGATGGGACCAGTAACTCTGGACTTGATTTGGTTTGCTCTCTGACATTTTGTTGAAGCTGTATTTTTATTTTGGAGGATGGTACTTGGAAGAAACGTTTCCCAGTGTAAATTATAAAAAACATGAGCATTCTGTAGAATGATTTTTTCTGGACATGGTTTTACATCATCTAGCAGAATTTGGCCCCCATTCTGACCTGGTTTTGCAAGCACTGGTACCATGTGAATATTCTTTAAAAAAAAACCAAACAAGTGAGCAAGAGAAATGTGAATGTATCAAGAAAAAAAAGGTCCCTTTTTATGACCTTATTCAAAGGCTGTAACGTTCTGCTTAAGCCAACCCCAAAGCAGCCTGACAGCTGTTTTCTGAGTGGTTTTCTGAGTGTTTTCCCAGTGCTGAACTCAGACTTTCAGAAACTGTGGCTTAACAGTCACCACCACGAAAGGAGGAGCTTGCAAAGATGTGGAGAAGCCAAAATTAGGTAATAGAGCCTTCTCTTAGGATAATCTAGACTTAAAAGTAGGCTTAAAATTGGAAAGGTATTCCTGTAAATTTAATTTTTAGCTTTGGCAATGTGTTTGTTTTCTCAATATTGCTTTCTTTTGCTATTACAGCTACTTAATTCTCCTTCTCATTCAGCAAAACACAGTTTGTTTTGTTGCTGAATAACAGCTGTTTTCTGCGTGGAACTTTAGCAGCAAATTCTACAGTATATTAACTCCAATCGCTACCCCTTTACAGTACATGCATCACCTATAAAGGGATTCTATAATAAGAAAAATATATATTGATTTTCAGTTGAATGGGCTTCCTTGCTTGCTTTCAAGAAACAGTAGTGCTTTTCCCTCCCACTACCTACCTTCTAAAGCTTATGCTTTTCAAGCTACACATGATCCCAGCAAAATCAAGAGTTATTAGTTAAATGCGAATCAAAAATTTAAAACTAAATCTGAAAATTACTAAAACTCCTAGCTTACAGCAATACTCCTAATAAGTGTCTATTGCATACCATTTTCTGTACTGCACTAAAAGCATCCTGAGGTGGAAGACCAGAGCACCTCAGTGACAGAAAACAATACTATCAAAAGAACAAGTAATAGGCTAGTTTCATAATGAATTGTGTATTTTAATTTAATTACCTCAACTTCTGGCCTTATTTCAGGATCTTAAGTTACTAAATTTCATTGGGAGAAACATCTCATGGCAAAGGATAATACTCAAATACGATATTTTAGCTATTTTATGGGGCTGTCCTGAGCAAATGTGGAGCACACTCAGTGAGAAACGTTACCTTGGCAATGCTGCTTTGTCTTTTAGATTAAAATCTTTTTTTGAGAAAGA
>QWTY01020298.1:0-14111 GCA_008033365.1 Pseudorectes ferrugineus | reverse complement strand
GAAATCGATTACGCAGGAAATTCGTAGTGGTACTTCCATCCTTTGCAAACAGTGAGAATATACAAAGCACAAAGGAAAGCACAGGGCTGAATTACAAATGGGCTACTTAATTTCCTTTATTTTTCCCATCTCTGACCCTCAGAACTGCAGACATTAGTGAAACACAACAAGTGGGATTTTCAAAACATGGATTCTTATCACCAAGTATCTATCACCAGCAGCAACACACAACCATCAGCGAGCATTTCGTTCAATAAAGAACTTCACATAAACAGACACCCCCTCGAGCCCAAGACAATAAAGACACTTCACTTCTGATGAATGCTTTCTAAATTCAGGGAGAGCAAAGCTTATTTACAGACACAGTATGAGCATGGCATGAATACAGCAATAAACTCAAAGGCTGCTAATGTTCTCTTTTCCCCCTACATAAACATTCAGAAAACAGCAAAAATACAAGAGCAGGGGAAAAAATACATACCTTACCAAACCTGACTGTTGGACACGACTCGTTTCAGAGCCACATTGGGGTGAAGGTAAGTTCCTCAGGCGACCACCAACCACAATTCCCTTCCGAGCCCCCCAGAGGCTCCAGCTCTCCCTTGCCCGTGTCCCTGAGGAAGATGCAGTGTCCTCCAGTATTTCAGAGCCTCAGCTGCAGAAGATGCTGCTCAGAAAAAGAAAAGAGAAGAAGGTGTGGCATTAAATTCTAGGGTCAGTTGTTTGGCAGATTCAGAGCAGAACACAAGACAACATTGGATAGGAATGAAATGTCAAGGCAGGACAGGGAGTCTGTGACAATCCATCATGTGTGGCACCTTCAGAGGGCAATCATTGAATTCAAGAACTGTGGTGTGAAGCTATTCTTGCTTTACAGTACTTTTATAGTGTCCCTAGACCAGGAAATGAATGACAGCCTGGCTGCTTTTTATTCCAGTCCAATATCGTAATACAAAAGTAAGTAATGCACTTCTCCATAGGGAATATTTTAATTCATTATGGCATTTCTGAAGAATAACAGGACTTTCATATTAAAAGCAGAGACATCACCTCAGTCTTAATACTCTGCACGTTAAAATGGCTCTTACTCAAGAAATTCAAAGCTTAGGAGCTCACATCAGATGGGAAGTCGTGACTGCCAGCCCAACGTGCAGCAGTTCCCACAGCTCTGCCTCCAACGCAATTGTCAAAGACCAGTCAATGTCCTGGGGTTTTCTGGGAGCAGGGGGCTCAGCATCACCACGTTTTCTAGCCCACTATCACCGCTCACAGTTTTCAAGAGGTCAGACCCTGGCACTGAGCAGGGATTTGGGGCCTCACTGCAGACACCAGGTGAGAGACAGCGATGGAGGTGACCACCACCAGCAGCACTACCAGCAACCAGAAACCTCAGAGCAGCACCAAGAAGCTCAAATTCTCATCCCTAATCCCTGGCATATGGAAAACACCCAAAGGATCATCCTTCCCCCACCCAGATAACACAGCCTGCGAAGCAAAACTGGGCACAGCAGCACAAAACAGGTGAGAACTGAGGAAAGAGCAGGATCTGAGCTCCCTATGCCAGATATATCCATGGCTTGTGTCCTTAAACCACACCCAGAGATGCTTCTCTAACATTAACTCAGCAGCCACAAAGATACTCTAACGTTGCCTATGCAAATGCAAAAAAAATGCAAAAAAAAGCAAAGGGAAAAAAACCCAGAGATATACAAGAGGTTTCCCTCAGAGGAGAAAGCCTGTGGCAGCTCAAAGTACCACAAAATCCCATTACATCTTCACAAGAAACCCTGAACCCATGAACAGGTTACACCTATCTGGAAAACACATTAGGTTTTGGGCTTTCAAGAAGGAAGATTTCAGTAGCCAGCACATGAAACTGTGCATACTGGAAGTGCCTTATATATATACATATACACACACACACAAATGTACATAATGGGGTTTTTTCTTTTTTTGCTGGAAGTCCACACAGCACACATAGTCACACAGATCAGAACAATCAAATATATTCACTTTATTTTTCACAAATTACTTTACTGGTCCTCATATGTTACATACACCCCTAAAGGCTCCACAACACCTTGCAAGACACCCACAACAGGAGTCAGGATGGCAGACCTCAGCCCTGTAATTGTTGTACACGTTTTCAGCCTCTCTTGAACTCAGACATGAAGGACAAAGGTGGACCTTCACAGCCCCTGTCCTCTTCCAGGCCAACCATGAAAAATCAGACTGCCAGCTAAAATGGCTGCTGAGTGACTTATGGGCATAGGAATGGCTGATGCTGCAGTAGTTTGATCTGCAGGCAGCAGTAAGACCTAATTCTACTGCTTTTAAGGGATTTTATCTCTGGAGACCACAGCTACAGTTACTTTTTCATTTCTACTTGTAAATTGTAACACAGAATAGTCACTAAAGAAAATCAGTGCTACATTTTTGTGCATTAACCACAGCATCAGCTGAGTTGAGCAGTGGAAGTAACACCAACAGGACCAGATCATCCCTGCAACCTGAGTGCATGGGCCTGGGCTCGGGTTGGGAAAGGTGTGCTTGTGGAAGTTCCTGTACAGTACAGTTTGCCAATGAATGTGCAGCAGTGTGAAGGAGGAGAAGTAACAGGAGGTGTGCACACGGAGGCAAAAACAACTTTATTCATGACAAAATGCAGTGAGCGTGCACGATTCCCGTCTCTCACGATATAACTGAGATGGAGCAGCTTAATGAAATTAAATTAGTGGCCAGGTTTCCAGCGAGCAGCAAAGTGTAGGTGCTCCAGTCTGAAGGCAATGTGCTTCCTCCACATTCTGCTGCTGTGCATCACACACTACAGAGGGAGGGAGCCAGGCCAGGGACCATCCTAGGAAGCAACAAAGTAAAGTAAAAGCCTACAAAAGATAAATGCACAGAAATCCTCACAAGCTGTAATTTGTGTTGGCTCAGAACCTTACAAAGGGGAAAAAAAAGAGGAAAAAAAAATTTAAAAAAAAGAATGCATGCCATTTTTGTTGCCCAAACCTGCACGATTTTGCAGAAAAACCCCTTCAAATTCAGTAAGTAACTCCTGACTTGATGGTCAGTGTCCAGCTGGTTTCCCTCTCACACTCAAGGACCCTGGAGAGCCCATCACATAGCTCTTGGACCTCCTTGGCTTTGGGCAGTTCTTGCCAAGCCCAGAGCCTCAGGAGCATCCCATGGCTGCGGAGTGAGAACAGGGTGCCCAGAGAAGCTGTGGCTGCCCCATCCCTGGAAGCGTCCAAGGCCAGGTTGGACGGGGCTTGAAGAAACCTGGGATAGTGGAAGCTGTCGCAGCCCATGGCAGGGGTGGGACTGGATGGTCTTTAAGATCCCTTCCAACCCAAATCCATATGATCCCTGACACAAAAGTCATCCATTTCAGCCTGCAGCTGCTATAGGAGCTGGCACTGCTCCTCTCTGAAACAAAACCAAGTCTGAACTTGCAAAAATGCCCCATGTCCTAGAAATCCCACAATTTTGTTGTGTTGTTTCTAAGTTGCTGTGCTCCCCCACTCGTCTTTGATCAGAGGGAACACGCCGACAAACTGCAAATTACTTTCATTATCCCACCACTTCAGATTTTTACATTCAGTTAACATAGTTAAGTGGTATCAGATCCGTCTTCCACTCACAAAAGCCAGCATATGGATGTTCTCATTAATCAGAAAAGGCAGACAAGACATTTTTCCAGTAAAAAGAGAGTATTTCCCTTGGAGGAGTCTCAGTCCTTTGCTGATGGAAAGCATGAATTATACAAAGTAACTATATACTTTAGATGTAACAAGTAAGATCAAATATTAAATTTGAAGACACCATTTCTATCTCAGGATGTTTCCAGGCCACTAATCAATGAAGTCTGGGAGACTCTCCCTCTCTCAGGAAGCTTTGCTGTACCTTTGCCCTGTTCTCAATCCTTTTCTTTAGGCATCAACTACTGATCCTTGTCAGGGTGAGGACAGGAGCTGGCTGGACCCTCCTCTGACCCAGCACACTCATCCTTATATTTGTGTGTCATACAGCTTAAGGTGCAGCTTGGGCCTTGTGGACTAATATGACAACATTGATGAGCATTTGCAACTTCAGCAAGGGCAAAAACGAGGTATCTAGAAGCTAAACAACACATCTGCAAGCAAATATTACAGTGTAGTAGATATTCAAATTAGTATTAGTTTGTCTCATCAAAAATTAATTACAATCTACCTAACTGCAATTGAATAAATTAGTTGGGCGTATAAAAGATTAAATATTTAAAGTGGCTGGTGACTAAAAAATAATTGAAAATACAACTCCTTGCTTAAATATTAAATTTCTTTTATTTTTACTGCTAGTGTGGCCGTTAAGAAATCAGAATTCCATATGTGTGTGCATCCCTGTAGATGTGTATGACACATATGGAACATGTTCATGTATATTCTTCTAACTTCCCTCTTTCCCTAAAACTAAACTTGGGTAAATATTTTCAATTAATAAAGAGCTCCAGTGGCAGAGCCAGAAGAAAGGCTGTGAAACAGGCAAGGGAAAACACATTTTTACTGCAAAGTATTTAGCAAGGTCACCCGCCTCTGCAAACGCAGGAAAAGAGATCCCCCAGCAGACTCTGCACACAGCAGGGGATTACACCAATTCATTAGCAGGTATATCTTCTAATTACAGCCTCGGACACGAGTCCCCACACAGCTGAGCAGGGAACCACTGCAGCTTTTTGCCATATCCTCGGGATCGAGCTCAGTGTTTCCTGCTGAGCTCCAGGACAGCATCAGCACAACCCCACCACAGGCTCCAGCTCCAAGCCAAGCGCTGTTATCTCAAAGGATGCTCCTGCCTCCTCACAGCTCCGGTCCTGGGGGAAGCTGTGGGATCGACAGCTCACCCTGTCAGCTCCATCTCTGGTAAAGATCTCACATCAATTTACTGTAAAGGTGACATGGGTGAAGCAGGGAACAAAATGAGACTTTGAATCCCTCCTTCCAGAAGGCTAATGGTAAAAAATTGGTAGCAATGCAACTCTGGCACCTTTCCAACTATAACACTTAGAGTGTTGCCCACAGCCGTGTCCCAGACGTACTTTATCATTCACCATGGCCCAGTGCAAAACATAAATAAAACAGAAGTCATCAGCACTACTTGCACTCAGCTGTTTGGAGGCTTTTTTTTTTTTCCTTTCCCTGCCAACAAAACAAATAGTGAAACAGGAGAGCTGCAATTCAAGTGGTAACACCCACCATTAGAAATTTGGTGGGGGCTGGTGGTGTGATGGGAAATGAACTCAATTAAAGAATGCGGGCAATAATAAAATGAAGAGTACGTTGACTGAGATTAATACAATAAAATACTGTGATGCTGCTGAAGATCAGCACTGATTTTTGTTATCCAAGCACAAACTGATGGTATCCAGGAAAAAGGAAATAAGTGGTTAATCATGCTTGTTGAAGGAACTATTCCTATCATAATAGCATCAATGTTACATTATGAGGTTGAAGAATGTAATTAATATCTTGCTGGGTAAGAAGATGCTACGACACTGCACAGGTTTTGCTGCTGTTGCACACAAGTAAATACTTCCTGAAAATGAACCAAAGAAATGCCATGGAAATACTTCCAATTTGAAATAATACAAACTCCATTCTTCAGCAGGCATTTGGTTTTAACCAAAGCTGCTTCTCAAGTTCAAAAGCATTAAGTTGCAGGCTAGTGTCTAACTCTCCAGCTGCCAACTCTGCATTACACTATTAAGTGTTTTTATTATTATTACTCCTACTATTACAGTCTGCTTAGACTATAAAATAAGATCTCTTGGGCTCCTTAGACTCAGATGTTTACATCTGCCCTTGTACTGAAGCTCGTTCAGGAGATTATTGTTTCTTCTGCCAGTTCAATTGAAAGCAATGATGAAGTTACTGCAATGCATATGTCCTTGTCAAATAATGCTTTCAAAGGGTTGGAAGCACATTTGTGGGGGGAAAAAAAGCAATGCTGAACTCACTTCAGTGGTGAGTAGCAACCAGCTTCCATTTAACTGGACAGATCGTCACAATAATCGAGTAATGAAATGAACCCTGTTCTCCCAACAAGAGCTGACAGGTTTGTACCAGAGGCAGCTGTGTGATACAACCTCTGCTGATAGAACAATATCTAAGTGGATTTCCAGTTACTCTAACTTAAAATGGGACTCTAACAAGGAAGCAATCCCGTCACTCATCTTAGTGTCACAGTTAAGCTACAGGTCTCACTGTCACCTCGAGTGGGGAGCAACTGGTTCCGTCAAGTCTCTCTTCACCACAAATTTGAAACAAGCTTCTCCAGCCCCAAGTGCACAGTATCAACATTAACTTGTTTCCCAGCTCATTAAAAAGCTTCATTTCCAAATTTAGGATGGCAGAGTCCCTAACTCATTGGTAAGGCAAAGTCAGTGCCTTTCTTTTCCTTTATCCTCTTCATCCCTTTTGCACTGAGCCAGGGACAGATGTTTTGCAAAAGCTGGGACAGATTATCTCTTTTCCAGCTTCCCCTCTCCTCCTGTGGCTCACACATCCACACACCTCTGCCAGGGTGCTCCCAGGGGAAGGGCTCCACTCTGCAACCACAGGGCTGCAGAGGTGGGATGTGCTGTGAAAACCTCAGCTGACCCAAGGGAAACAAAATTTATCAACATGTGCAATGCAGAATAAATTATGCTATCCAGGAAAAAAAACAGTTTTTGATCCATCCCAACATAAAGTTCTACCCTGCAAAGTAAGTGCACTGAAATTATTCTGGGATATATTTTCTATGTTCTGTAATTCAAGTACATTCCAGGTTGAAGAATGCTGTTTATTACTAGAAGGTGCCAATATCTTACACCATCTCTTTACCACAGCTGATAGCACGTAAGTGGATCCTGTTACAGGATCAGGACATTAGAGCATAAGCTTTTTATACACATACTATACTTCTCTATCAAAGGTATTAACTTGACCACTATTAACTTTAATCTCATCTGAACCCAGCCCATTTCTATTTTGCCACCCAAAACTGACTGACTTCTCTGTATCCTTTTCAGACGTGCTTCTGCCTTTTTTTCTTTCTTTTTTCATCCCCTTTTTTCTGTTTTTTTAAATTTAATTTGGTTTGGTTCAGGGACTCTCTGTTTGGAACACTTTAGGTAAAACCTCCCAACCTTTCTGGCACTGGCTGCACTCACAGGAATCAGTGAGCTTTATATGGGCCTGCATTAACACTGGTCAGAAAGAACAATTGCCTTTGCTGTCCTGATCTGTCACTGCTCAGAGATTTTTGTTTTGTGTTACTGCCACTTCTAACCCATGTCCTGTTGGAAAATTAATAAGTAAATGCATGTACCTCCATCTACTATTGAATGTCACTGCCAAGAAAACCTTTCATCCTTTGTTTAAGTTACTTATCTCTAAAGTCACTTAACTCTGTAGTGTTACTGTTTATCTCTGTAGAACATATTGGGATAAGCTGGTACCCCAAATGTTAGAGAAAATACAAGTATATTGGATTCTGTGGCACCTGGAGGACACACAGCTGTCAGCCAGGTGTCAGGCTAGAATCTGAGCAGGGCTCTCCATTATAAATTCAGGTTATTATTTTCAAACTTTTGATTTTATAAGCCACACATAGCATCAAACTCTGCTGCATCTCCTGAGACTCTAAAACGTGATTATCCTTTGACACTTTAAGCCAACTTTAGGTGTATTAGGAAAAACAAATGGGTTTAGTCATTTTGTAAACTTCGAAACGTTTGGATAAATTTGTTCACAAAGTCCCACTCATTGCTGCAGCTTTACACTCTTACAACCCCAAGGAAGGTAGGAGTCAACAAAGCCCACGAATGACACAGGAAGGCCCCTCACTCAGTGCAGAGATCTGCTAGCCTGGAGAGTGTATCAAATTCAATGACTTGAAAAACACCAACCTGACTTCCAAAATGTCCTTTTTCCTACGTGGATCGTATAATTGAAGAAAAAGAAACTAAACTTGAGCTGGTAACCAGCACAGAAGCCTGGCAAAGCCCTAAAGCCTTTAAGTGCTTTAATTTCAGCAGAAAGGACAGAGCAGGAGGACACAGGAGAGGGCACAGTGTGATCTGGCACAGCATCAGGGATGGGAAAAGGGTGAGCAGGTGAGTGCACCAGCCCACAAGGACTGTAAGGGCCAGGTGAGTGCACTGGGGAGCCAAGAAGAGGCCAGAGCAGACCTGGAGCTGTGGGAGGATGCTGAAGCTTTCTAGGAAAAGTGTCAGGAGTTTGGAGAAAGCTGATGCAAGTTAAAAAGGACCACAAGGACAGAGAAGCATTTGCAAGCCCCAGAAGTTGGCCTTCCACTACACGGTCACACTGCACCTGCAATTGCAAATTACATCTTCCTTAATGTTCTCTGCCCTTTCGAAACACACACACATCCCTCCTCAGCCTCCACACGGGAGAGATCCCGAGTTCACCCACGCAAACACCTCCTGCTGCCTGCTCTCAGAGAAAGAAGGTTTGTTGGACTTCGACAAAGTCAGCAAATACCTGAAATGCTCTAACTCACCCATAAAACAAGGCAGTGTCACAGTGCTCCCGTGGGGAAACGCTGCCTTAAAGTGCTGTAAATCCTAAAGAACGGAGCAGAAATACAGCACCCGCCTGAACAGCAGTGCCTGAACTGCCTCCAGGTGCTCAGGAGCCCCAGAGCAACCTTTGATTTGTGCTGAAAACCCAAACAGCTAAAAGGGGACCATCGAATGTAAGGGAATTTAGAATACCCCGTTACAAAATAGGTTGGATTCTTGTCAGACATGGCTCAAGGCTGCTGACTCCAGGGTTAGACCCCAGCCAGAAATATGTCATTAAACCCAGGTAGAGCTTGGCATGAAATGAAAAGACTCACTTAGCCACCACTGGCAAAGAAACCATCCAGGGCACCTCAACCCCATCTAAATCTAGACACAGCTAAAGTACAATAATTAAATACAGATTAAAACTATTTCTAACAGGGCAGCATTTGAGAGAGAAATTGGCCTTTTCACTGATAAAAATTTTTATCTCCTGCAGGTGCACACTGACACACAGAGTTAGCAGTGCTTACAAGAGATTTGCCTGTGCCATCAGGTGCTTGCATCGCTGCTCTCCCACCCACAGCTCATCACACCAGCACGTAATTACATCCAATTAAAATCTCTTGGGAAATATGAACCTACAGATACCATGCATGAGAGTTTAGTGTGCTTCTCTTCTCTTCAAAGTGCTTCTAAAACTCCAGATAATATTGCTGTCAAAACCACACTGCAGTTCTGCATGTATTTAAGCCAATTAGCACAAATTCAGCTCAAAGGTTATTTTTTTTTTCAGTCAACTAAAGCTTTAACAATTGGATACTGCAAAAAAGCCTATAGCCATCTATCTGCATAGCACTGCAAACAGTTTGAACACCACTAAAATAAAATTCATTGACTTGAATTTATCTTTGGTGTGACTTCAGTGACTTCAGTGGGCCTTTGCCAAGGATAAATTTGCCCACTGGATTCTGGGACACGAAAGGACTATGAAATCACAGCTTGTAGAAATGTCAGTGAGCAGGTTTGGATGTGGGCAAGCCTGTGCATTGAGGAACTCTTCTCATTACAAATCTGCAAACCTTTGGCAGTTTGCAAAATGCTGCTCTTAGAAACATTTTGAGGAGCTATAAATAGACTGCTCAGCCCACGATAAATTATAATCTGTGAAGTCTGCAAGACTTGAAATGTCCATCGCTCTGGGTTCTCAGTGCAAGCTTTCAGGGCTTCTCTGACCAAATTTTCAGACTTCAAGTTTTCATCTGTGTGTGTCCTTGTCTATAGATGAATGTCAGAGTCATTTCCGAGTTTTTCCCATTTCTGACAAAATGTAGTCTTTTTAAGAGTCACAAACTGACACCAGTCATACAAACTGAAATGCTCTTGTGACATCCCCAGTTTAAAAAAAAAATAGAGAAAGGCTCAAGTTCCTGCAGTCTAATGTCCCTGAAGCTTCTAATTTTCAGAAGCCATATGGTTTCTGACACCCCTTAACTGCCTCTCACAAGAAAATTCAGAAATTCTGATGGAACCTCCTGAACCCTTGAGCCAACCTGAAGTTACAGCCACACACTCTGCCCCTGGGGATCAACTACCAAAGGGCTGAATTTCACCAGCTCTGAGCTGCATTCAGAGTAGAAATAGTTACATGTTCCTACTAACTCATCTCCTCTTATCCAGGAAAGCTTTACTGCTCTGATTGCTCACTAAGCTGGAAGGCTGACACGGGAGGACGGCACATGCTCATCACAAAAAATATAAAACAATAAGCAGAGGAGGAAAAGTGTATGATCAAATTTTCAGTCTGTGTAACTCAGACTGGAGTTTTTTAAGTTAATGACTACAGAGTAATTTTTTCCTTTTCAGATCCATACTGTACATTGTGGTTTTCCAATCAATCCAAAGAGATGTGACAGCCACTACGCAGTGACAGCCATTGTGCAGTGGCCATTACAATTATACACAGGCAATTACTGCTGTGCCAGAGACTCATGGGAAATGTGCCTTCCCCTTCCTATTTCACTGTGAAAGGACAACAAAAAGTAGTTAAAGTATATATTAATGGTTTTTCAAATAATATACTTGATTACATCTACTGCAGAGTACTTTTTCTTCATGTTTCTGTAATGAATCTGACCATGAAAAACAAATTTATGCCCACAGTTTGTATCATTATAAACTCAAGTCATTTGATGTGAAAAACCTACAGTTTAATTGCTTGATTTAGATTTTGGCTGGTAAAATGCGTACTGAAACATTACTATTTTAATTATGTTAATTTATAACTGAAAAGCTAAATTTACAAAGGCAATAACATTAATTATTTACTTGCCCATTAAAGCTGAATATTTATTACCAGGATAATTGGCTTCATAAGTCTGCCAAAAAATTAAAAACGAGTTTATGTACTGACTTACAGAGGAGTGAGTGATACTGTAGCATCTCTCAGCAGGTTGTGTGTGTTTAATGGATTGCTCTGATATACAACTACATTTCTTTCATTTATAGTCTGTTACGCATAGTTTTTTCAAAAGATTTCATTTTTTTTCCTTTATAAAGATGCCAGTTGTGACTCAAAGCAAGCTCCTTTACTGCTCTGCAGCCGAAATCCTTTGTGCAGTGTGAGGGACTTCCACTGGTCTTAATAATTTATGAAGATTGCATCTCACCTGGTCATCTAAATGCTCACTGAATGTAGGATTACACTTGGTTAAATCAACTGAAAAGGGAAACAGTGACTCAAAATAATCCAGCTCACAGCCACATCAGGAGGGTTAAGAAACACCCCTGTAGTGTTTCTTAAAAGTAGTAAGGAATCTCCACCTTTGCTGGTATTTCAGCTTCATTTCCATTTGCAAGACAGCAAATATATTCAATGCATGCATCCTCAAAGTAATACAATTAGCTTTCTAATGCTTACAGAACAATTTGTATATTACCCTGATGTAGGATGAAAGGCTCATTTTGATTGCTGTCTAGACACAAATCCTAATTCCATTTGGCAGTGTCTTTCACCAAGCAGACACCTTCCCTTCCTGCTTATGGTTCCTTAAATATGTGACTTTCCGAGCAGGTACAGGATCACTAAAGAGCTGCAGCACCATGGCCACCAGCAGGAGACAGGATGGACTTCTGTCACCTTCATTTTCCCTCGGGCCAGGGTAAAATCCCTCTTTGACTGAGGTCTGCAGAGTGCACAGGTTAAACTGAAGAGCCAGCCCTGAGGCACAGCTCATGGAGACAGTAACTAGGATTTCAATCAATATTTATTTATTCAGGCGCCCTCAAAACAGGATGATTACATCCAGATTACAGTCTGAACTTCCAACCATGCTGTAATTGTTCTGCCAAGGAAGGACAGAAGCATCCATGAAAGAGAGGCAGTAGGTCAGTGGATTTGGCATCTCATCTGAAGTGAGAAGGAATGGGTTGAACCACAATTTAGAACCTTGCTGTGCTTATTTTTTTTTCTGCAACTCCTCTGCTGCTTTCTGCAGCCCAGAAACATGGAATGTCTGAACCTCAGTCTTGGGGGAACAATAATCTGGCTTTAAATATCAGCATCTCACACGGCTGGATTCAGGACATACAGGTATTATTATTATTGTTGTTGTTCATATTACTACTATAAAACTGATAAAGGGGAAAGAAAAAACAAACCCCAAAACTTCTAATTGAAAACCTGAGGTTTCTTTGTCCATGTGTAGCTCTCAGACTACAACAGACCTCTGTCTTTTCTCAAATTATGCAGGACATTGCTCCTCTTGCCAACAGGGCAGACATGCCAGGATGTCTCAGTGCCAATTTCCTCTGCCTACAAAAGCAGCACAGCTCAGAACAACCCAGCACTGCATGGGTGCAAGACACCAAATGGCAAAAGCCAGAAGAATTCGCTAACACCCACACCCAACCTGTGATGCTGAAGACACATTTTCTGACAGGATAATTCAGTGCCCCCAGAACGACAAGGGGTGACATTTCAAGTGAGAATGTTAAATCAGGTTGGAGCTGGAGCTGCTCCATGCACACATCCAGGACATCCCAGGGGTTGCAGGGCAGGATGCTGCAGGCTGGACATGATGCAGTTGAAGGCTCCTACCCTCAGGCTCCACGTGCACAATTCCCTTGGCCACCTGCACAGAGTGCAAGGCTCCCCACTAATTCTTGGATTTAAATCAGAACTGGAGCTTTCCCTGCTGCCTCTTCTGCTCAGGGCTGCAATCAACTTACACACATAAACAGTCATGGAAGCAACCACGGCTCCTATCGTAGATCTGGGAGCTTGGTGCAACACTTCCTTCACTGACAGCCTGAGCAGGTTGGAAATGATCCATATGGTGACATTCACTCAGATACAACGATGCTACTTTCAAGGCTTTCCCTCAGAAATATCTGACTTGCCTAAATACATCTGCAGCTTCTTCCTCTCAGCAAAGCACAGCCCAATGAGGTAATAGCTAAGAATCACTAAGCAGGGCAGAGTAAGAAATTTTTCTACCTTACACCAAAGGTCAAAGCTTCAGAAATACTAATTGTTCAGAAAGCTATTATGAGTTCAAGTACATATAAAACTCATTTATTTGTAAAATGCTTCATTGAAATTTAAATTCTTTTTAAGAACTTTGTTAACTCCAATGTAAAAATATTTCTTAGGGAAAATACAATATTTCAAACTAAAACCCAAGCATTTTTATTTAAAAAACTAACTCAGAAGTTTTGTGCTGTTCCATTTTCATTTCAGCCCAGTGTTTGCTGAACCTGGCCTCTCCCTTGCTATTATCAAGGTATTAATGGTTTGGCACCAACCAGTGCCAACACATCAGACTGTGAATTCCAGATCAGCTCTGGCATGAAGCTGCAAACCTCACAGATAAAGACCTGGTATGAGGCAGGGGTGGTAAACAAGGATAATACTGCATGACAGACAACTAGCAGGAGAGAGGATGGCAAACAGAAGATAATTGTCAAGCATGTGGTATTTTTAGCAACAATCAACCAAAATGCCTTAGACATGAATTTCAAGCCACTTAATCCTCTTAATGACATGCTATGGCATTTGTTTGTGATTAGGGTTTCACTTTGTTTTCTATAGAAGATTCCCCTCAGACTCCTGCATTCAATGTGCTTTGTAAATAGTTCTGCCAGTGTGCTGAGTATTAGGTTAGAGTTTACTTATCACACTGCTGAATTATTCCAGCTGGGTCATTATTAATTCTCCTAATTTTACTGTCATTTGCTATCATTACAACAACGCAGCACCCTATGGATACATTTATTACAGAGCATAAATCCAGGGCTCGTCTAAGCTGCTGGAATGCCTACTCTGCAATCTTTATGCAAAAGCCTGAGGAGCGTTTAAAAAGAATTATCTTTAGGAAAACTTTTTAAAGGCTTACCTCTAGCTCCCCATCCTCCACCCACCCATCATGTTTCTGCACAATGTTAGGTAAGTTTTCAGTATGTGATACTCCACTGCAATACAGGCTATGGCCCACGGCAAAGCTCTTTCATTGTAAATACACTGGGGAAAGGGATGCTGGAGAGAGAGCAACGAGGA
>QWTY01020297.1:0-13284 GCA_008033365.1 Pseudorectes ferrugineus | reverse complement strand
CCAAGTACTGCATAAGTGCATATTAAATATGCATTTGCAGTATAGAAGCAGCAATTTAGTTTTGTCTATTGTTTGCCTGAAGACAGACCTAGGAGATTACACCCAATATTCCAGGATTAAAAACTTCATTTATTGTTCTTTTTCACTGCAGAGTTTCTAATCCTCTTCTGATTTAGATTGGTAAACTGTTCTAGATTTCTCATCCTGTGAGGTTGCTTTAGCTGTTTTGTTTTAATTTTTTTTATTTTATTTTTTTAAGGGATTGAATTTTTATTGACAGATACCTTCCTAAAATCATGTGACAGTTTTCTCACAGCCTGGTTACATAAAACATGGAAAACCTAGTAAGCAACAGGCCTCCACACTCCTGTTAGTTTCATAACAAAAAGAAAAAAAAAAAGCCTTCTTTGAATAAACACAAAATAAAATATGTTTTAAGTCTAATTTCCAGGCAAAATAAACCTTAAATATAACAAAATTGGTCAAGGTCTAGGGTTAGGGCACAAATAGCTATAATACTCTCAAATATATTTTCATTTTGTTTGTATTATCAGTGTAATAGTTGATCTCTGCCTCCACTGGTTGTATAAAAGCCTATGTTTCTAAGGGGAAAAAACCCTGCAGATGTTAAATATTGATATCTTTATATATTTATATTGTATATTACCATATTATACACAAAATATTGTTTTTTCATATTAATATCTTATATTTTAGTATTTGGAACATTAATAAAGTTAGGGATGTGTGGAAATACCCAAGAATATTTTCCTTCCTTTTCTGATGTTCTGCCTCCAGATTTCCTGGCTGTGTTCACATGGATGGTATGAACTAAACCCACACATCATCTTAAATTCAGAAGTCAAAGCAGAAAGCCTGTCTAAGCAAGAGAATTAAGAAAAAGACATATATCAACACTATCTCCCTCACTCCCACGGTTTTCTACGTCTGCCTACACACAGTTCAATGTAATTTCAAAGTCAGAAACACATATTTATTAAATTACAGTGAATAATGTATTGATTGAATACATTCATAGACTATTCAAACAACTAGAATAAAACTATCAATTATTATTTTCACATTTGTCAGTCCTGTACTTGATTGTCACAGTAAACACTATGATTTACTTTTGCCAAGCTGTCTGAATTTCTTGGCATGTCAGTCTCCCTCCTTTTACACTGTCCTATCTTTCATAGAACCCTTGTTTAGTATTAAAAATTTTCCATGTAACTCTTCACTAGCTCTAAGATAGGACCAGAGTACATCAACCCCTGTGCAACTCAAGCAAGTATTTTTTTTCCTTTATTTTAGCCCCACAATTATCACTAAAAATTTAAACAGATTCTGGGTTGTGCAAGACAACTTTCATAAGCATATCACTGAGATTTCAATTCAGCTAAGAACAAGCAACACATTACACAGCAAAAGAAAGGGCATCACGTACTGCCAACAGCTTCAAGTGCTTGAGACATCCCAAAAAGAGCTACAGAACATGTGTTCATGCTCCCTTTTGGAAGCAAGGGCATTATCTGCCACTGGAAGAGAATCCTGCCACTGCCCCCAGGGCCACCTCAGTGCATGCAGAGCAAAGGTAGCACCTCATTCAAATGGCCCTGAAATTCCTCCAGAAATGCCCTGATGGATAAAGCGGAGCTCTGACAAAATTTGAAAACAGGATTCTCCAAAGATAAAGGTGAGAAAGAGAGATCACTGAATCAAGGAAGTAAAAATCCACCCCAGAAAAGATTTTACAAACAGTTTTCAAAAAAACTGCATGTCCTACTTTACCCATAGTGTTTCTTGATTGAACCAAGTGGCTATATTTTAAAACAACCTGGTCTTTTGTGCTGGTTATGAGACATGACAACACCACCAATTTCAGCATATACCCCAGTAGTCTGTTATAAGATTACTTAAACAGACACCATATTTCCACAAATCATGCTGGAAAGAGCAGAAGCATGTGAAAATCTAATTAATGCAGACCTTCATCCTGATGAATGAAATCCTAAGGTCAGCTCAGTTCCTAATTTTGAAATTTGTGTCATAATATAGAAAGACAGAAGTTTAATGAAAATTTTACTTGGTAGTGAAAATATCGAGTCCTGCAAGTGCTATGGCCAGGACAAAGGTCAGGACACAGATCTACTCTGGTTTTAATTATGTAATAAACTTCCACAGCCTGACCGAGCCCATCAATCCCAACACTAGGGGGGGCAGGCCAAAATGATGCTGTTCCTCTGGTGGCAGTGAGGTAACACGACAGAGTCCCTTATCTAAAACCACCAGGAATTTTCTTCTTTGGATAAATGATTTGCAGTGTTACCATTTTGTACGGAAATGCAGATGAATGCCTTCTTACCACTCCTGTGTTGTCTAGAAAGCAGCTGTAAATAAAATGTTATCAATGCAGTCTTATTGATCTTTGGTAAAATCATGCTGCATTTCGTTGTTTTTCTTCACCCTTTTGTCATATACTCAATAGTTAATTACATCTTATCATTTCCTCCCTCAAGATTTGTTCCAAAGCCTTTCTTGCTGCTGCAGTCAAAACATGATGAAAACTGGCTTGATTATTTGCAATAACAATATTTTACTTTTTATAAAAAGCAGGTATTATAATCTTGCCATCACCAGAGCTTCAAAATATATTAAAATAGTTGCGATAGGCTGTGACAGTGCTTTCAGCATTCTTCCAGATTAGCAAGTCTGTGAAGCACTCTTTCTCCCTAACTTGAACATAAGCTCCTTGAAATTTTGCTTTCATGGTGACTAAGATTTTACACCTTTCCCCCACAGTGAATTTTCTTACATATGACATATGTATAACAGGATAAGCTGAGACAGAATATTAAATTATTCTTTTATCCATTCCTTTTGCTATATGTCATTTATATATGTCATTTAGTGACAAATATATATGTGACATATATAGTAAAAGGTAAGAATACATCTTTCAGAAGCTTTCATATATTAACTTTCAGAAGCTGAAGATTTTAAAATTATTTTTAAATACCAGACAATTCCTCAACTATGATATAGCAGTGGCACAGAGTACAAAATATCTTTCTAAAAATATAAACAAGATGCACCCTCCCACAACATTAAATGGCATGTGTCTTTCCACGTTGATTTCTCCTCAGGTTCTGATGCAGTATCATTGCAGATTACAGAGGTACCTTTATAAAGCTACCCTAATTACAGCCATTTATTATGAAGGAGAATCTATATGTGTCTGTCTACCGAATCTTTTAGGCACCATATGCATCTTTGGCAAATTTTGTACTGTGTTTTCCAGGTACTTAGCTTCCTCTCAGCAAGCATTTAATTCTATCCATCTTTACCCTTTTAGTTTCTGTGGTGATTTGTGATGTGAAGGCAGCAGTCTGTGCCAGGTTCTCACAGACTGCTGGAAAGCCACAATTCTTTCTGTCTAGCTCTTTCAAGTAAGAAGCTCTTCTGATGTCTTTTTGGGCATCTATTAGTAACAGCATCTTTTGTCAGTCCAAACTGATACACACTATTCCTTACAACCCAATTTTGTAAAACTTCTTTATTCCCAATGGTTCAACATTTTATTCCACATTCAATGCAGTCTGGCCTATCTCTACCTTAGAAATAAATTCAAGTGTGTGCTCAAGCAACCAAAAGTCATGAGACACAACTGAACTGAACCAAACTAGGAAGTCTTTAAAGTGGGACACAAATAACACATTTCCTTCAACCTACTCATTAGCTCCCAGGCATGCCTTAGCTTTCTTTCCCCTCCAGGACCTGTGTTCCCAAGGTTTGGTAATCTCCAACTTTAATAACTGCTTTTTAATATTTATCAGGATGTATAAAAGCTCTTTTTTTTGTATCCATAAACAAACAACAGTAAGATGAAGAAAGGGGAAAAGCAGAAAATTAGAACTACATTCCACAAAAATGAAAACTAGACATGCACACCTATATAATTGTGCAAATATGTTCTTCTACACTTCATTTGAAGAAAACCTAGAAACACAACTCCCTTGCTATGGGCCTTTATCTTCTTTCACTGATGTAATCAAATATTTCCCTCAACAATTTCTCAGCATAAATTATTTCTTGACTCTTTGCATGACAAAATAACACTTGGATACACAACCTCTATTATGAAGGCAATGTTTTGTTTTGGTTTTTTTCCTTTCTTTTTTTTTAAATGAAAACCACCTTTTCTTCCATGACTTTTAAGACATGTTAATTTAGTTAACCTTTGTGATACTGCAGCACAGATTTCTTTTTTTACAGTGATTTTTTTCCTTATCAGTGCAAGGAAGAAGAGAGGATAGCAGTTACTTTTTCCCTGGTGCTTGCTATGTCTGCATCTTTTAGGTACATCTGAGCCAGATCTCGGCATCAAATAAACTCTAGAATGAAAATTGCCTTCTGTAATTAGTTCCACAGTAAAGTTATCTGTGTTTTCTCCTGATTCAAATTCACACCAGGTTCAGAGCTCTGGCACTTGTGATAACTCTTATATAGATCCCAAGACCAAAAAATTCATACTTATACTGACAAATAAGAATGTCTCAATCAATCTCATTCGTGACTAGGTTTTCCTGCCACTACTTAGCTATATATGTCAAGACATCAAAAAGATTAAATTCTCAAGATTTATGTACTTCTTCTATATTTATGTATTTACATTTAGCTTTATATATATTAGGGTTTTCTTTTACATCTTGTGATGTTTACACACATAATCTCAAAACCACTGCTTCTTGATGTTGCAAAAGTGCTAACTTACTTAATGGTTTCTACTGCCGTGCAACTACAGATGAAAGAAGTCATGGTCTGTATTTATCTGAGAATGAAACAATATTTAGCATCAGAAAACATAACCCACTTCCTGGTCAGAAAGCCTAGATATTTCCATCAGCGTGAAGGAAACATTCTGGACAGCAGCAACATGGAAATAAAAGAAGGAACAGTCATTTTTATACTCAAGGTAACACAGACCACCTCGTTGTCCCTAATTTTCTTTACATTAATTGAAATGTAGGAATGCGGGAAGCTGCTGTTGCTTAGGGAAAATAATAGCATGACACAGCTCCTGAACCCACTTTGCTGCCTTTTCTAAAGCATTTAATGAAATGCAACTGGCCTTCTATTATCATTTGAAGAGGCAGGAATGAAGTGACACAATGTAAAGTCCTCACGTCCTTCCATCACCTTCCTTTCACAGCTTCTTTCTCCTGTCCTGTTCCCCTTGTACCAACTCACCCCATTCCCAAAAAGGATCAACTGCCTGCATAAAAGTAAGTTTCTGGAAACTTGCGGTCCAGCTAACTGCTACAGAATGATGTTTTGATGTTTTTAAATGTATCTAAAAATAACCAAAGCTGCAGTCACCCACACCTACACATATATGGTTCATCACCGCTACTCCTTATGTAAGCTCAAATTTTGGCAGAAGTAGTTCATAAGGAATACACTTGGCCATATCCTGAGCTTGATTAAAACACTAAACAAACCAAATATCTAGGGTAATTAGTATTTTTGCATTTTCTATCACCATGATTCACATTATAACTTAATCCCTCATATACAGTCAGTGTAAAATATCCCTAGAGTTGCTTTTCAATTCCAAGTTTGTTTTTCTTTAGACAGAACAGCACAGAGAAAAAACGGCCTGTTTCAAGAAATAGGGGGTTTTTTCTGCAAATAAGTCCTATACACAGTTGGGTTTTTTTTTTAAAATAGACCAACCCTGCCCCAAGCTATTAAAAAATACATGCATATTTTAAAAAATAATAAAGCACAATTAGATCCAAGAAATATAATCAAACTTAAACTTGACATAATTATTCCCACTGAAATAATCCACTGCTCATTTCACAGAAATGAAGTCACTGAAGCACACAACGTCCTTTAATGGTCAGTTCCAGACAGATCCCTTGTGTGATGGACATTCTAGTGGTACTGTGTCTCAGAACCAAGTAGAGCTGCACAGAGCCCAGCTATAAACTGTCCCTTTTCTTTTCCCCCTTCGCACTCCAAAAAAGACCATCAGGCAACCAAGACCACATATTCCTACTCCAGACATGTCAGGCTGCCAGTCACACCTCAGAATGTGGTTGCTGCTCAGAATGTGGTTGCCCAATAGAGCCACTCAATCCCATGACCAAAACCTGCTACTCCCAATGAAGATCTAGATAAAGATCAAAGTATTAATCATGAGATCCCATCAAAACAAGCCTGTGGCAGCACTGAATTCCAGTGAAATTACTCACGTTGCTCCAAATCCCATATTGCAGTGCTGGCACAGTAACATTAAAGCAACTTATCAGCACTCAGCTGCCTTTCAATAACATATTACAGCTCACTTTCAAACACATTTTAGTACAGCTGAAGTGCAGTATTGGACTCCCCCCTGAGGTTTGTGTGTACTAGGCAAAAAGAGGAGGATCTTTCCCTTCAGCTGCTTGCTAGCAACACTCAGTGTGGTGTGTGATCACATACCACATGTAGGGTTGCTGTTGGGCAGCTCCCTTAGTTAGAGGAAGCTACACCCCATCTGATAAAAGAATCGTTTGTATTACTGCTAATAAACATCATCAGTGAAACAGCAAACCATAAGTAATCTTAAATAACAGCTGCATGATAAAAAGTCTACTCAGGATGCCAACAGATACAAATCCATATTGTGTGCATCATCACATGAATCAGAAAGAAAAAAAGCCTTGAAAAAGCATTTTAAAAGGTCCACTTTGTCTCAGAAACAATCTTTGGTCCAACTTTTTCAAGTTTTCACATACTTATCTATACTAAGACCTCTGTATATGCCTGTAGACACTGCACGGGAACTGCAAGCGGGAAGATGACATTAGCACAGTAAGGAAGTGAAATAAAGTGCAGAAATCAGAAAGCAGACATGGGTATATAAGCGCAGTACTGGCTTCAGGTTTCGTTTTACGGTATCCAGGACTTTTTGTTTGTCTCCTCTTTACAGATAGAGCAGAACAAATATAAACCTCTGAAGAGAAATTTAAAGATAAATGATCTGTTTGAAAGAGCTTCATGCAGCCAGTATGTTACAACCAGCCAACAGAGATTAGAAAGGGCATGGGTTTGTCTGGGTCAAGTTTAATTACCATCTGGGGCAGCTGATGGGACTCATTCAATTTATGTAAAAGACACCCTTATTAGCTCCTCTGCAATCACTGCACCTCCAATTAATGCAAGAATGAAATCCTTTTTACTAAATCTGTCTATTGGCTCTTTCATTTCAGTTATGCTAAGGTTTGGAAATATCAATTTCATTTTCCCACCAAGATACTCTCTTCACATTAGTGCAAATCATTCACTGCCACACACCAAAGTGAGAGAACCAACCCTTGTTGAGCTCTTGTCCTCCTGGGACCACGATATAAAAGCCATGGCTTCACTGTGCATTGGGTAATCTAGAACTTGTAATTACTGTCACTGCAAATTCAAATACAGCTGTCCACATAAAAAAAGAAATAGCTCCAATGCCTGAATTACAAAATGCTCATAAATTTGTCCACGCCACATTCCTAATAAATGCATCAAATTTGAAATACCGTACTTTCCTTCTTATATAAAGCAAAATTAAAATATGCAAAGTCTCTGCCATTCAAGTCCTTGGCTTTCATCTACATTTTACATTAAAGCAGTCTTAAAGACTTCGTATGGATCACCGTGAAAACCAAAGGGCACACAGCCTAACAACAACATGGTGCAAAAGTAGGCCAATCATCTGCATAGAACCTGCTGTCATTGAAATCAATGATGAAGCCTTGTGGAATATTTTACTTGATTCCAGTTAGAAATGCAGAACAACACTGCAGTCACTGCACAGCAAAATGGGATTTAACGCTGTAGGCAAGAAGCTGTTTGGGTTTGGCTTTGCTCTGTTTTTGTGGGGGTTTTTTTAAGCTAGAAATATCCCACTATAGAGAATGTTATTTCTAAAAGCCTGATGCTAATCCCCAAAATAATGTATCTCATGCATGCAAGTAAAATACAACATTTTTCACAAGTAGTATCAAATTCCAAGGAAATTACTTCTGTAATGATTGTTGTGCAGAATGGTTTATTTAGAGGCTTTTCTGCTCTTGCAGCAATGCCAGTTTATGGGAATAGTAATGTGAAGTTTAATTCCCCCTTTTTATGTACACCACTTGTTATTTTTAAATTCTTGATAAATTTTAGGTTGTAAATACATTTTTTAAAACTATGAATGGCCAAACAGAGATGAGTCATTTCCAGTTCCCTCACTTTAAGCTTTTCTGCATGAACTGAAAGATATAATTGTCCTCTGCCTGTAAAGACAGCTGGTATGTACATGCAAATGAGGGTCACTGTGATTTCCATAAGAGATAGAACTACTGTTGCATTGGACACTGGTCCCTTCACAATAACAGTCTAAAGCATTGGTGGGAAAAAACAAAACAAACCCAAAATTATTAGTAAGTAAATCAAAACCTTGTGAGGAAATGCAAAAGAGTCTGTTTCTCAGAAAACAAGTATCTAAAAAGAAATACTATGTTCTTGAAGTTTGCCACATAAAATTTATTTCTGCCATAGCACCACTATAAAGTCTAATTACTGATGTGGCAGTTAAAAATTTTCTGAGCTGTTTATAAACTGCCAAATGTTGATAGCTAAAAAAAAAGTGTGATTTTTATATGCTATAAATCTGAAATTAGTGAACACCTCAAATTGGAAAAGTTTAGGTAGTATGTCTGAAATTAAGTGTAAGAAACAGGTGAAAGGGGTTTAAAACCAAAAAAGATTCATCTCACTTCACAGAGGGCTAGTCTCAGAAGGGACTGGCTTTTTCTGTGTTAAAAAATTTTGAATTCTAATTTTCTAGACTGAAATTGGGGATTTTTGTTCAAGGCTACTGAAGAATGAAAGCATTGTGATTTGAATCTAGAAAATAATGTTAGTTATTTATTTCATAAATCATACTCTTCTGTTTATTTTTCATAAAACCACAAAAAAAACTCACTCCATTTTTTGCAAAGAGCTTGTGCACAGATATGGTTACTGTGCTCATGCATCTAGAACTGACTTCTTTGAAAACAAAACTGATTTTCTCTTATAACAGGTACTCTTAGGCTACGTTCTCTGTATTCTCTTAGTTCTACAGGTTCCTTAAGTGAAAAATATATGGAATATGTTGCTGAGTTTTCTCTGTATACATAACTCCTATGTGGCAGAAGTGTTCCTATTTATGAATATATTACCTTTATAAAGAAACTTCAAGTGGGGGGAAGAGAAAGGGGAAATAACCTCAGAATGAAGGAAAATACAACCATCTACTCACAGTACTTCATTTGTGAACTCTCTATTCCCATGTCATTGGGACAGGATGCAAGCTGCCTAACAGGCAAGGTAAAGAATACTTTACTGAATGAGTCACCTTATGTAGCCTGAGCAGCAGCCTGCCACAGCTACCAAATTGTACAACCCCCGGGTTCCCTGCTCCTCTCCTGTTTTTGCTGCCTTTCAATACATTAGCATTTTTTTCTTCTCCTTCTTTGCCCTTCTGAAGAGGAAATTGGTTCCTTTCTGAAGTGCTGTCCATCTGTGCTTGCATGGCTTTTTCCTTTTTGTACTAAGCAAATCCTCATCATTGCCACAATCTAACACCAGGTGCAGCTCTCAGATGTTTACAGTACATTAGAACAGCACCTAGCACAAGAAAACCCCAAACAGGATCCTGGTTACAGAAAGCTTCGCATTTGAAAGATCTATTTATGCAGAGAGCTGGTCTGCCTACAACAGTGCAGCTTTTAGCATTTTTCAACAAGAATAATTTAAGGCATTCAGCCTTTTCCTACAGGATGCAGACAAAGGAGACAAGTAGAAAGAAAAACTTCAAAGAGTTATGCACTTCCTTTACTGGCAGTACTGCCAGACTGATGAAATGTGACTGTGTTTGTAAGATCAGGCCTTGGATTTTAAAGCTGTCAGCACAAGTAAAGATGATAATGCATGCAAAGTATTGCATGCAATGAATTAAAGTATTTAAAAAATATTTTCAAAGCTGTTGTGGGAAAAAAAAAACCCCAAAACAACCCTTAATACATATCACTCACCTGAAAAGACATTAGGAAATGTCTCTGTAGAAGCCTGGACCCCTGAGGACTTTCTTGAATGAGTCAAAGGCACTCTTTCTGTTTGAAATTTCTCTCTAAACCCCTTGTGCTCCAAATAGTCTGCAGAGCTCACCTTCTCTGTTATCTCGCTTTTGTGATTAGACACCTCTTCTGTCCAGTCTGCAGAACGACTAAACAAACCTGCCAAACTAGCAGACCTCTTCTTCTTGATTGAGACTTTTTCTTTTTTGTGGAAGGACTCCTGCCTCCTTGTGAAAAGCGGGCTCTGGGATGGGGAGGGAGAAGGTGAATGGTTGGGAGAACTCAGTTGCCTAGTTGTGGTTTTGATGTAACAGGGATTAATTAGATAGGGCTTAAAACATCGGGAACCAAGCATTGGACTGTCTGCTGTTCCTTCAGAGGACAAACTGCCATTTTTCATTTCCGTGGATAAACCATCACGCAGCTCCTCTTGACTGGCTGACAGAGTGTGTTTCCCTTCCTGAGTCTCAGCAGCGTGATCACGGCCTGCATCTGAAATACCACCCTCTGTTACTGAGCCCTGAAAATCAACAGCCTGCACTTCGGCAATTTTAGCCTCAGCATTTGCCACTGAAGTTGGTAAAGGTTGTGTGGAGCTGTGTGTCTCAGACTCATTTTCTACTGCAGTTCTATTCAAACCATCTTGTAGTTCACTGGCTACAGCATCCACTCCAGCAACGAGCTGTTCCTCAGTCAATAGCTGACGTTCTTGTGTTTCAAATAAGCCGTTACCAGGAGAGCCTGTGCCATTCACCGCTTCTTTCGGTTCACGTTCAGTTGCACAGGAGACGGGAATGTTTTCCACGGTTTCCGATACCGCTGGAAAAGCCCCCTCCGTGTCTGGGCTCCTCTCTTTGTCAGTGGTAGTTACTGAAAAAAACCGTTCAAAATCTAAGGGGGTTGCTTGCGAATTAGCCATGTGTCGGCCCATTGTTTTGGCCACAAGGTCCTCAGTTCCAATGTTAATTGCCCCCTGCTGCTGCTGCTGCTGCAGTCTAATAGCTTGCTGGATATCAGAAAGCAAATCCTCTTGTTCTGCTGCTGAATGGAAACTGTATATATCCGTATCAGAGCCCGAGCTGGTCCTTTGTCCATCCTGTGTCTCTGCAGCAGCTGGAACAGTTTCATTTCTGATTTCAAAATGGTCCACATCTGTGTCTGAGAGACCCCCTTCATCTGCAGAGATGCTTATATCGGGAGTTTTGGTTACAATTGAATGAGTACTGTCCAGCTCCCCAGGCTGCAAGGCCTGGCTTTCCAAAACATCCTCCCGTGAGCTGCTATTCCCATCTTTAGCCTTGGACAGATTTTTTCTGATCCTCAGATTTGAAAACACAGAAGGCCTGGAGTCCGACTTACCCTTCTTCTTACCCGATTCGCTTCCTTTTGCATGCTTCCCCAGTCCCCTTCTGCCTCCCGATACCTTCTTTGTGCCGTCCGTATCCTTGGGCCCAGAGGCATCTTCTCCTCCTTCTTGCACATCACCTGTATTTTTCTTTAGCTTCCCATCTTGATTCCCCATGATTTTTCGCAGTGCAACACCTTTGGCAATCAAGCCATCCTCCCGGGTTTCATTCCTTTGGCCGGCTGGCAAGATCCCCTCTAGCGATCCAGGTTTGTTTTCAAGCGGTGGTGATGCAAGTGAAGCAAATGCTTGCTGTGCCTCTCTCCCATCTGCTAGAGCTGCCTTTTTGCATAATGTGCTGCTTGCACTGGGCTCCGCTGGGACATGCTCAGTACAGCACTGAGAGCTGCAGACAGCTCCTTCCAATGGCTGCTGCTCTTGGAGCTGCCTGCTCTCCCGGTTTCTGCCGCACTCTTGTTGCTTTAGGAAGGATTCTGTGAAAAGTATTTCCTTTATAAAAGTCACTTCTTTTTCCACGGTTTTTATTGCCTGCATTGCAAGCTCAGCTTGTCACCAAATCATTTATAATTTTAGTACTTCAAGTTCCTGAAGGGAAAAAAAAAAAAAAAAAAGTTAAAGCAAGGTACTTTAATTACTCTGCAACTGCTCTGCAATTGCTTAAACAAATAAACTAACAAACTTGGAAAGAGAAATATTATGATTATTTAATAGTTTATAAGGTGCTTAAGCATATGCTGCTTTGACAGATTACCATGGGTGATATACATGCTTGCTTTTTAAAGGCCACCGAAACAATACATAATTTTAAAAGAAGAGTCATTCTCCTTTTAAAGTAGATAAAATAAAGATAATAAACAGAAAGTTCTTTCCACAGTTTAAAATAGTTGCACTTAAAATTCAATTCATTGTAGTAATTATGCTATAAAAAGCCTCCCACAATTTGTATTCTGAGAAGGTAGATATACTATTATTCCCAGGAGAATCAACTCATCAATATTAAAATACATCACTATTGTTTTCCCTGATAAGAACATCTGGCACAAAACAAGATAAAACAAACAAGAAAAATAGCAGTATTCAAATGCAACTAAGGAAAAAGATACAGTAAAGTACTCATCTATTTCACCCTACATATTTAATAATTGATTTAGATGCTGACACTTCCTAACTAGTTTGGAAGCTTGTGCAAAAGTTTTAATCTGTTGCTGCTTCTCCTTCATTTTTGCTTTAGATGTATAAGTATCAATACTTCATAAATACATTTCCTGAACTTCCAGACAGATATTTCCTTCCACTTTTAAAATTTAGAATTAAAATAACTGGAATAGAAAGAAAAGGGCTTGAGAATGCCAAATTGCCAAGTTGGATCAGTTCAGCAGTCCAACACTTTGGTTCAACAACAAACGAGTAGTAATTAGATAGGTTTTCTGTTTATAATTTACCATCTCTAAACTGCCTGGTCTATTATGTTCAGTTTCTGTGAAAGATTTTATGTATTCCTCACAGCTGTGAACTTCCCCGCTTGCAATTTCCTTTCCATCAGGGATTGCTTAAACCAATACATCATTCCAGGGAAACACATTCTACCGGTTTATCTATCTCCTATTTTTGGTGTAATTCCTAACAGAGATTTCCCTTCTTTCCTCTGCCTTAATACACATTAAAGAAGAAGGAGTCTCATTCACATTTGAAAAACTATACAGGCATATCCCCCTCCCCCCCCCGCCAAGACACACACCATTTTTTTTCCCCCAGAGATTTCTAAATACCTTTACAAAT
>QWTY01020296.1:0-14979 GCA_008033365.1 Pseudorectes ferrugineus | reverse complement strand
CACCTTCCACCAGACCAGGCTGCCCAGAGCCCCATCCAACCTGGCCTTGAACACCTTCGGGGATGGGCCATTCACAACTTCTCTGGGAAACCTGTTCCAGTGTCTCACCACCCTCACAGTAAAGAATTTTTTTCTAATATCTAATCTAAACCTACTCTCTTTCAGTTTGAATCCATTCCCCTTTCTCCTGTCACTACATGCTCCTGTAAATAATGTCTCTCCATCTTTCCTGTTAGTTCCCTTCAGGTACTGCAAGGTCGTAATTAGATCACCTCAAAGCCTTCTCTTTTCCAGGCTGAACAATTCCAATTCTCTCAGCCTTACTTCATAGGAGAGATGTTTCATCCCTCTGATCAACTTGGTGGCCTCTTCTGACTTGCTCCAACAGATCCATGTCCTTCCGTGCTGGGGACCCCAGAGCTGGATGCAGCACTGCAGGTGGGGTCTCACCAGAGCAGAGCAGAGCAGAGGGGCAGAGTTCCTCCCTCACCCTACTGGCCACACTGCTTTGGATGCAGTCCAGGATACGGTTGGCTCTCTGTCCAGATGCTGCACTCTGAGAACTTGTTTGTGATTTGTAACCTGAGAAACAGTGCCCAAGAGTCAGCTTCCACAGGATCACCAAGTCAGAACACGAGTTTCTTTTGAAACTTTTCAACTGTCAGCTTGTAAGTAGAAACGAGCAGTACCTGTCAATAACAGCTGAATAACATATGCCATGAGTATAGGGACCATAAATTAGGGGCCTGACTGAGAAAAGACCTATTATACAGCAAGGGCATTTCAGCATTCACTTCAGCAATACCTGGCAGAAGAAGCTGGCAGTGGAGCTAGATGGTTATTAAAGAGAGTGATTTGAAGAATTCAGAAATGGCTGTTTCTGAATTATGCAGTACCATTTCAAGGTTCTGTCAAAGATATAGGTGTTTTTCTGTGTTGTTCTGAAATGAAAAACAGAGTTGAGATATTAATGTTCTGTGAAGGACATTGATTTAAAACATGCACAGTGCTAAAGCTTGCTATCAGCTGCTTTACAATACAGAGAAGCTTATAAGGGAATAAAATATGGTTAGCAGAAATTTTTCATTTTAAACTTGATGTTTTCTCTTCACATGCAGCACTAAAGGGTATATTTTATGTTTTATTATTGTTTTGATACTGAAAAAGTTCATTTTCTTGTACTTCTGGGTGAAATGGGAGTAACTGCAGTGATGCTGGGCATCCTACATAGTCACAAAGCTAGCAGGAGCAGACTGCTGTGGAGAAGCAACTCCAAAGCTGGAACTCTTTGGAGCTTTACTTGTCACCTTTTACACCACTTGATTCAGAAACATCTTTGGGGTCAACTTCAGGCTATTCTGCCAATACCCTGTAGTACAGGGCACTGAGGCTACCTCAGTGTGCCTTTCGATCCAGTAAGAAAGGCACTCGGGCTCCATAAGCTATTGCTAAAAACACCATTTTCTGGAGCTAACACAAGAAACAGAAAGAATATGTGTAATCTTACATCCCTTCAGATGCTGGGAGCCCTGAGCCATTCAGCATCTCACAGACCTCTACTCAGGGCATATGATACAGGTCCCATCCATAGAAAGATTCCCTGACATTTTGGTTTTGAGACCTCTTATATAATTTTCTTAGACAAAAAATATTGTATTCATCATATCTGTTGTCAAACAACTGTATGTTCACATGAGAACTTGCTGCTCCTCTTTAAGATAATGCCAAGGCCACACTGGTGGTGTAATTGGAAACATGGAGTGGGAGCTGCCTGTGGGCTCCTGTGTTACCATCACCCTGCTGAGTTTATCCTGAAGGACAAGCTGTACATGCAGCACGGTGCAGCACAACCTGCTCAGGTTGACAATCTTTGTGGATCACTAACTCTCTGATGCACAATAGTCTTCTGGTTAGGATTGTTACAGCCCCAAAGGGGAAAATCTTGCAGCTGCTCAAGGCTTTAGGCTTTGCTTCCCTGCTGTGGGCATCAGCTGGTGCTCTGTGACACACTGGTAGGTTCCACTGCTCCCTGAGGTGAGCTCTGCCTATTATCACACATGAGACAGAGTGGCAAAGGATTGTTTCTGAAGGGTCCCTGTATTATCCTCTAGCATGAGGGCAATGGCATTTGCAGGCAGGCTGTGCTCCAAGCTTAGGCAACCTACAGGGATAATAAAGATGCAGAGTGCATCAAGCTTCTTCCAGCATCAACCACACCATGCCCAACACAGCTGCAAGAACAGAAAACAGAAACAAGTGTCCTGATGTAGAGGGAACAAGATGCTTATGGCTCTGTCTGGGACATAGGAAATGTTGGTGCTTCCCTTCCTTACACAGACATCCTGCAACTTTAACAGATTACTTCTGTTTTCTGTAGCAAATGGAGGATGAGTATGTGCACAATAAAGCAAATCTCACACCTTACCTTGCTCTGCATTTGCCAAGAACACAGACTGTGTACTGCAACTCTGAAGACATTCACCATCTGGGGAACAGGAATGTGCTTTTGAGAGCTGCTCTGGGATCATCACAGCTCTTCTTCCATCAACTTCACGTAGTTGTCTCTGGGTTCTTCTGCAGAATGGATTTTCAATAACCTTCTACTTAACAAGGTCCTACATTTATTGTCTTCCCTCATGCCCACTTTACATTCAATATATGTGTTATAATGGTATGCAGTATAGCCTACTGGCTGCTTGATTGATCCTGCTAGCCAAGCAATATGAACCTTTCCCACTGATTGATGATTTGACTTCAGGAACATCACTCAGTTCACTTTCCATGTAAATTTAAGCTCTCAGATTTGATAATCTGCTATATACACATAATGAGTAGGAGTTATTAATTTAGGACTGTTTAGGAAAAAAGCTTTAACTCTAAACCTTGGACTTAATTCATTTTATAAAGTCAGGATATTAAAAAATACACAAAAGTTGTATGACAGCACAGCCCAATACACAGAGAGAAATCATAACTTTGCCCAATGTAAAATTATTTGTGTATGGTGTTTGCTTTTTTATAACTGAAAGGTTTAGTGCATGAATAGAGAACACAGTAAATTTACAAGAGCAAGTTTGATCGCTAAATGATTCTGAAAGGCAAATATAAAGCATTTTTTCTAAAGAAGCATAAGGAATACTGATGCATTATAATTAAACTTATGTAGATATCATTCACAGACGCATCACAGAGGGGAAAAGTAGATGTTAAAGTATATCAGTTGTGCATAAGCAACAGTTTAAAGAAATACATCAATTGGAAGAAGTTACTTTCTTTTACATCTTGTAAATTACAAGTAAATATAACACACAGCCTCAGCTGACAAGCATACAGGTAGCCCTATTTAAATTATACTAATTAACATTAGATGATCACTTCAACCTCCACTATTAAGTTTAGATTAAGGGTTAGTAAAAAAAAATTTATAAACATCCCAATGTATTTTCTATCTCCTAGGACTCAGTTATTTTTCTAAAACTTTCCTGAAATATTTAAGAAAAGCAATTTAGTGTTTTGAAACGGATTTAAACACAGTATTTCTTCCTTTTTATCTCTGCCCTCACTTTGCCTGTGAAGGCAACAGAATAAATTATAGCCCTTGTTTTCTTCTACTTGTTCATTCAGACAAGTATAGCTTTGCAAAAGCTAAGGGCATTTGGAAAAGTTAAGGAACAGCAAAAGGAGAAACATGAGAAGATTAGAGGACACCAGATGGCAGATTACTAATTTGATTGAATCCTGACAACCTTTTTCAGTTATGGACTTTTTTGAGTTTCTGGAAGGTACTGAACAGACACAATTCTTACTCTCAGACCATTTCTTCTACACTTAAGAATTCAGGCTCAGAAAAACTGGTCATATTAACCTTGGATTACGCTTACAAACTGCTGAAAAGCACATCCTGCTGCAGCAGGGACCATGTCAGAGCTGTACCAACAACTGTACAGGATAGATGACTGAACTGCATGGCAGTGTACATTTCCTGGCCCTTTTTAATGCAGTCTCATAAGCCATGCAACACAGACTGTGTCTGTGACTGCCCACTACCAGTGATACATGACCCTATCTGTTAGGTGATTGGGGGCACAGACCTTTTTCATGCTGGGCTGCAGAGTTGTCCAAACTCACTGGTGACTGGGCTGTCAATGCAGAATAGTACAAGGTAAGCCTGGACTTGAGCGCTGCCTTGGGCCTGTGTTCATGCCCAGTACAGACAGTGCAAAGTGATCTATCACCCTGTATGGGAAGAGCTCGTGGCTCAACCAAGACTGTGTCTTGGTCTTGTCTGTATGCCTTGGCCAACAACTCCTGAGGCCTGGACTCATGTCTTACTTCTCAACCATTTTTCTGATTTTGGTGGTTCAGAAAAACACTAAAACTCAAGATAAACTCTATGTATTCTTAAGTAATGTGAAACTGATTTACTGGTATGATAATTAGAACACACTGCAGCCAGGGGACTATTTACAACCCAAGGAATCATAGCCATGTGAAAGAACTCATGCTCTCCACTGCTATGCTGTTTTAAGACCATACAACAAGGTCCTGATGGGACCTTGCAGGTCACTGAGTCCAGGCACTGCTCTCAATATCTTCATAACCCTTTTTAGAAACTTTCTGAACTCTAAGACTGCTCCCACAGCACATTTTCCAGGGTGTTACACAGCTGTGCATGAAATTTGCTATTCAGGGGGATTTCCACTGTTGGTCTGCCATAAAGCTGACCTCAGAAGAGTTTGTGGCACACATGGACCTGCTGTGTGATTGCTCAATGCATTGATCTAGAAAGACTTGCCAAATACTGAATATGACCTGGCCAAGATCATTGTAACTCTGTGTCTAACCTGCCTGAATGGGTTTTCCTATATGAGTATCATGTAATTCAGTGTGAGACTTAGAGGAGCAAGACTGGGAAGTTGCAATAGTCTTCCATGAACTGCTTCTCTTCTTATACTTGCACTTATTTTTAAGACTATGGCTGTTTTATTGTCAGTGAAGATGCTACTTCCAGGCTGCAGGCCAAATAACTATTTAGGCCAAGCTGAAAGCCTAGGGATTAAAGCACACTAGGGACCCAAAGAAACTTCAAAGGGTGAAGAGAGAAGGGGACAGCTGACAGTCGTTTAATTTGTGGGCAGAGGGATCTATGCCCCAGATTGTGAACTGAAGCCTGTACAGAGCTTGCTGTGTAAAAACTGGGAATTAACAGTGGTTCTCAGAGAAAAAGCAGGAGGCAGTGCTTGTTCCCACAGCACAGAAGAAGGAAAGGCCCTTGAGCTGAAAAAGGCACCAAAGATGGACAACATTTGAAGCAAAAACTGCAAAAAGGAGAAAGAACTAAGGGGCTAGGAAAGACTGACAAGACAAGAGACAGGGTGCTTTAACACTATCTTTTCCAGAGCCACAGAGGAAGGAAGCATCCTCGCCAAGTCAGGAATTGCTCTGACTTCTCTGTCTTCCTAGAAATCATCAGTACGACAGTGATTACTGCAAGAAGCCCTAAGAGTCCACTCAGGAAGGCTTCAGCTTCCTCTCAAGCACACAGGGAAGCTCAGAAGTAAATGATTAATGGCCCAAAGCTTTATTTGATTTGCTGCTACAATTAAGTAGTGGCTGGGAAAGCTCACTGGCCTCGCTCAGGTACTAATCCATATTGGGCTGTTTCAAAGAGTTCCTGAGAAACTGGAGCTTAGATAACCTCATTAAAAGCTATTTGAGAGGCATTTCAGTTACATTAATGTACTATATGACTACTGAGGATAGCCATATGCTGTTCATATATAAAAATATGAGTAAGTCATCTGCTGGGTAGCTGAGGTTCTTATGTCTAAATGGAATACAGATATGATGGGCATTTGGATATAAAGGATGTTCACTGACTGAAGATGAATTTAGTAATCCCATCTAAACAATGGGATAAAGAGAGTTTAAAGTTCCACTTAGGCTAATATTTAATTTCAAAGGCTGGCAACTAGACTAATTTTTTTGGCATGAAAACTTGGCATGAAAATGTTTAAATAACTGTCCCCAAGTGAAGTGTTCCTTGTGCAAACCTGGGGTTTAGAATAAAGAGAAGAACATGGACATACAGCATACTCTTCTGTTCCCCTGACCAGCCTTTGCCCACACCTGTAGCTGTGACAGATCCACTATAGTAACTACCTGCTTACAATCCTGTTGCTGCAAGGACATGGAGCTCCTCCCATCCAAAAGGAAAAATGACCAATGGATCAAACATAGGTAACATTTTTCACCTTCAGATATACCACTTACCTCCTATGGTAAATTCCCTCTGGGGGTTCAGAGAGAATCAGTTAAAAAATAAGTGTAAGAAAAGTGTGAAGAAAGAATACAGCCCGTTAATGCACACTGGATCACAAGAACTACAAAAACCAATTCTGGCATAAGAACCTGCTTGATATATCCAAATGTTGGATCATAGCTTCTACATTTCATCACTGGAGAGCATCTCAATTATCATCACTGCCAAGGCACAGACAGTTTTGACAGAAATCTTTTTAATTTGCTCTTATAAATCTGCAACAAGAGAAATTCTGAAATTTCCCATGCTGTCTCTTCTGGGGCATCACAATTCTGATATCTAACCTAAATCTCATGCTGAGGTTTCGGCTGCTGTAGTTCTTGCTCTTTTGTCTTCGCTATGGACGTTCAGAAGGCTCACGTGCCACACAGGCTATATTCCTGTTTGTTCACACTCGGACAGCCATGACCCTGGTGAATCATGCTCAGGCTGAGGTTCACTGTAACCTCCTGATTCTTCTTCACGGAGCTGCTACCTACCTGGCTGTTCCCCATCCCGCATTTCTGCATCTGCTGGCTCTGACCTTGCACTCGTGCTTCAGTAGCATCCTGATTTTCCAAAACATTTGCCCAGTTTGCCAAGATAGTTTCTGAAATCTAACCTCGCTCCCCAGCATAGCCACAGCCTTCCCACAAACTGAGCACGCGTGCTGCCTGTATCACTATCCACATCACTGGTGAGACAAACTTTGATGGTTTGACTGAATGAACCGCTGTTTCCTGTGTTGGCAGCTGAGAACTGTTTAGCCACGTAACAGCACAGCCAGGTCGGCACCTAGCTATCCCTTGGCTTGGAATTATCACGGGAGTCAACCCCCCCGCCTTAAACGAACTAAAAGTTCCTTTTTCTCGCTCGTCCTTTATCAAGGAGAGACGCCCGAGCTCAGCTGTTCCCACAAAGCCGCTGCCGTCGCTCGCACATCCCTTCCTTGCGCTCCGCGCGTTGGGAGCGCAGCCGGCGCGCGGCCCCAGCGGCTCCGGGCCGGGCGGCCCTGGCAGCCGGCGCTCCGCGGGCGCTGCGCGGGGCGGGCCGGGGCCGCGCGGGGCCGGGCGGCGCGGCCGGGCCCCGCCGGGGTCACCATGGCGACCCGCGGCCGGCGGGGCTGGCGGGGCGGCGCGCCGGGGGTTGAGCCGCCGGGCTGCCAACCGGCCAGGGCCAACAGCCGCCGCCTCCAGCGGCCGCGCCTACTTAGGGGCGGTGGGCGGCCCGGGCGGTGCTCAGCAGTGCAGGGCGGCCGAACCCCTCCGTGGGCCGGTGGCGAGCGGAGCCGGGCAGCGCGGTGGGCGACCCGTCATCCCGCGGGGCGGGAGGGAGGGAGGAAGGGGTTGCCCGGGGAATGTTTGTGGTCGCTCGGAGGATTTTTTTAATTATTGTTACTATTTTTCCCCCCACGACTTCATTTTATTTCTGTGGGTTTCTTCTCTCCGCCGAAAGGTACCGACGTCGGGGCGATGCGTCGCACCGGAGAGAAGAGCCGTGCGGGGCGGCGGGAGTCCTGCCCCGCTGCCCCCCGCAGCAGCGGCGGCCGGGCCGTGCTGGGCGTGCTGACGGAGAACGGGCAGCAGCAGCGGCCCGGCGGCCAGGTGAGCCCCGCTGCCGGCGGCACAGCCGCCACCCTGCCCGCAGAGCCCGGGCTGCGGTCCCCGGCCCGGCCCTGGGCTGGCAGCCGCCGGCATGAGCGGTGCACGCACCTGCTCTCGAGGCTGCCGGCAAAGGCCTGGCGTGGCGGGGTGAGAAGGTGGCTCGGGCTCCAGTTCATGAGCGTGAGTTTCCCGAGAAACCCTGCTAGTAACCGCTCAGTCCTAACCTGCAGGTGCTTCCCCGTGGAAGGACTCTGCGTAAATAATTCATCCTCGAAGGAAGGGACACTCTCGACTGCTTACCCTCCACAGTGTAGGAGGTGGTTTAAGCAAGGGCTATTCTGACCCAAAGCTCTTACTGCTGTGTGGCTAGCTGTGGTCAGTTCAGGGTGCCAGAGCCTTCAAGGAGCTCAAGTTAATGACATGGCGCTTTTCTGCCTTTCTGTCCCTTGGAGTCTCCTGGAGTCTGCTGGTGGGGCAGGGATAATGTTAGTGTGCCGACCTAAAATAGCAGCTGGTATGTGTACACAAACTCTTCTAGATTTTGGGTGTTTAAAGCCCCTAACTCAGCTTATGGCATACTGGCAGTAGATGGTATGGAGGATTGTAGCCTGGTCACACATAGTCCTAGTAGCTGTAATGCTTAAGCTCAGATATTCAAACTTCACCTTTTAACTCTACTTGAAGTGCCTTCTTGCCAGTGAAGTCCTTCATAAGTCTGGCAGTGCTTGAGCACTTTTGTTAACTTGCTGCACTTGCAACTGCTCCTTGCCAGAACTGAATGTGGAGCAGACTGCACTTCCCAGCCCCATTAGAACTGAGCAGCACCCTTGTTCTCCTTGGTAGGAGGCACTGAACATGGTGCAGCTCCCCTGGTTCCTGACTGTGACTGCACTTCATTCTTTCTGTGAGGAGTCTATCACAGCAAGACAGCAACAAGTGGTACTTCAGAGGCACCAAATGTAGTTGGTGGCTTTTCCTGTGAACTTGTTATTGGTGGCTGTTACGCAAGAAAAGTGATTTTCTTTTTGAAAACAAGTGATACTTTCTGTTTTGCTCCTGAGTTGCCCTCCCACAGCATTACTATGTGCTCTGCTTCAGGGTGCTGCTGTTATCAAGCGCTTCTCTGGCTTTGAAAACACCATCCCTTCATCTAGAAAAGATGAAGTGCCCAACTGCATGGTCAGTGCTGCATCAAAGCAAGGCTTTGCTATCTACGTAGATGACCCAGAAGATAAGGAAAACTACAGCTGCCAAGTGTCTGAAGAGCTGGAATTAAGCCACTGTGATCTGGATACTAGTGCAATGACATCCAGTATTCACCTACTGCTGGATCTGAGTTCAGGTAACTCCTGTTACTACTCAGATGGTATCCATAGCACAACCGCATGTAGGGTGGTTATGAATTGTGAGTTGTAAGCTAGTGAGTAGCTTATGTTAACAAAAAATAACACTACAAGCTAACTTGGATTGTGTCTACATGAGGGGCAGCACTTCTGAGCTAAAAATAGCAAGAGAAAGTCAAGAGATTAATTATACAAATGTCTTGCTGCTTCCTATTACCTGTTAGGCTCTCCTATGGTAGTGGACACATCCTTCCAATCCCAGCCTGAGGATCACATGGAAGATGTTGTAACTCTGGCTGTGGGAGAGTATGCAGAAGACATTCATCAGTACCTCCGAGAGGCTGAAGTAAGTTGGTGTAAGAAGCTTATAGGTATCTGTGGTGGGCTGCAATATTGCAGAGATCCAAGGCTGCCACTGAAATACAAAGGAGAGAAAGCAAATAGTAAGAGTCATCTCTTAAGGCAGCACGTAGTCGGTGATTAAGTTCTTTCAGGGTTACTGCATCTGTGATATTTCCTATGATGGGAGCATCTCTTGTCTATTTGGTATGAAGCATTCTTGCAAATGGGAGTAGAATGCTGAAAAAATGCTAAAGCAGTTTGATGTGATCTCACTGATAGCTCTCTGGCTGTAGTAGTAGTTTTTCCTACCTTCTTGTGTCGGAGCAGTGAAGTGCAGTCTCCTCATAGGAAGAAGGGGAAAAATCTGATTTGTTCGTTTTCAGGTCCTTCTGAATGGCTCAATTGTTTGATGGCAAAGGCTGTCTGTAGTCCAGGAAGTGTTTTACTATTCTCCTGCTAACACTGTAGCTTCAATCTGTCTCTTCAGTGTAGAAATACTACTTTCTAGAGATGCCACTAGCTGGGAATAATTACCACTATCTCAATAACTGTAGTTAGTACTTATTAACAGTGGGACAGCGCCTGCTCCTTTTAGTGTAAGTATAAAGAATGTTCATCAGCTCAGCCATCCATGGTTCTCTTCAAGGTGATCATCCTGATTCTTCAACTCTTTCCAAACAGGTAAGATTTAGGCCCAAGCCCTACTACATGAAGAAGCAGCCAGATATCACAACAGGAATGCGTGCCATCCTGGTAGACTGGCTGGTGGAAGTAGGGGAAGAGTATAAACTTCGGACAGAGACTTTGTACTTGGCGGTGAACTTCCTGGACAGGTTTCTTTCCTGCATGTCTGTTCTCAGAGGGAAGCTGCAGCTCGTAGGAACAGCGGCAATTCTTCTGGCTGCGTAAGTGTTTCATCTTCTGAAATCTTGGTGGTCTGAAACTTATCTTTGGGCTTAGTCTTGGAGTGTAATTTTAAGGAAGGAAGGTTGTAGTAGTAAGTAGCTCTTCATGATGTCTCAAGATTAGTAACTTGGCCTGCTTTGGTAGTATTAAAATTAAACATTTAATGTTGAATGTGAAGAGCTGTAGTGGGGAAAGCTTGTAACCATAAACAGAGGAGCAGAAACAGTACCGTGTTAAACTGCTAGCCTGTAAGGCTGTAATAGACTCACTTGCAGTCTACACTTAGCCTTTAACTGCTCTAAGTAGACAGGGTAAGCAACATAGCTTAGGAGTGCATGGGTGTTTGTCTGGAGTGTGTTGTGTTACTGAGACTTTCCCACTGAAAGCTTGCTGTTACTCAGGAGCTAACAATGTGAGTGTATGTCTATCTAGACTGATGACTTGGTGTTCCTCTAAGCATATTTGCCCAAATTTGAAACTAAATTGTTAGCTAGCCTGGAGGAACAAGTAAAATTAGAGCTTTAAACAAGTTTTAGTAATGTCATATGCTCATCCTGACATGGGTCCAGCACAAAGCTTTCTTTTACTATAACTTCAAAGCTGACAAATGTGGCTTCTATATCCCTTTTTCAGGAAGTATGAAGAGATCTACCCACCAGATGTGGATGAATTTGTCTATATAACAGATGATACCTACACAAAGAAGCAGCTGCTAAGAATGGAGCACTTGCTTCTCAAAGTGCTGGGTTTTGACTTAACAGCCCCAACCATCAACCAGTTCCTCCTTCAGTATATTCAGAGGCGTGGAATCTGTATGAGGACAGAGAACTTTGCAAGGGTATGGACTATCTGCCTTCTGGGACTGAGAGGGAAGAAGGGATCCTTAAAGGAGGACTACATGCATTTTATGAAGCTATCTCTGCAACAGGCCTAAAACTGGTGGCTTGTGTGCTGAGACTTCTGGATAAATGCCTCATGGAAATCCTAGGTTTGGTCTACCTTGTCTGGTCAGGGATAATTCACTGACTAGACAATTAGGTGGTAAAAATCTGGTGGTTTTTTCAACAGGGCCTGTGTAGCAAGTCTGTCCTGGATTTGGTGCTACTGCATATTGCTCCCCAATGACACAGAATATACCTGCATAGGAGTTGCCTGACGTAGGCAACCGTGTTTAGAAACAGCAAACTTACAGTAAAACATTTGACCACCTGATTCTCTGCAAAGGGTATAGGATTGTACAATGACTCTACTCCAACAGACCCAAAATTGTGCTTTAGAGCTGTCTGTTTATCCCTGATCTCCAAATGGGGTCCACCAATGTAAACTAGAGCCTTAGAGGATGGGAGGTGTCTGTTATTTTTATGAAACTTGAATTTTCTGAGTCTCTAGCTGTAAAATCATGACAGAACTGATGATGGGACTAGACCTTCAGATTACAGTGTAGATTGTTTAGGCTTTGGCAAAATATGGTCTTTCTGTCCCCCAAAACATGATGAAGGATTTTTTGTAAGGTAAATAGGACTAGAATGCTAATTCTCCTCACTAGATACGTAGTTTGTGCTTTTTTTTGTGCGTTATACTGAGACCACTGCTTAACTTTAATACTAGCTGTATTGGACTGATTGTACCAGCTAGGTTCATTCTTTTTCAAAAACTTGGGTTTTCTTGTTCAGTATCTTGCAGAGCTGAGTCTCCTTCAAGCTGATCCTCTTCTGAAGTACCTTCCTTCACAAATTGCTGCAGCAGCCTACTGTTTAGCAAACTATACAGTGAACAGATCATTCTGGGTAAGAACAACAGCTGTGTGTTAATGAATAGCTCAAGCATTTTGTTATTGTTAGAACTGAGCAGAGAAGGAGGAGGAGTAGCTACAAAGTATGTTGTTCTAAAGGCTTAAATCCTAGGATGAGTAGCTGTTCTTGAGTTAATGAGATGTCCTGATAAATGACTGTTAAGTAAACCTGAAATATCATGCCTCTTCTCTGAAACAGGAGGGATTTTACTGTCTTGCTCACTTGCATCAAGGTAGTACCAAAGGCCTCACAAATCTCCAAAACTATACCCCCAGATACAATTCAGGTCTTTCTGGGAGAAAGGGGAGAACTGAATGTGTCTACTTGAGTGATTACACTGAGTGGATGCTTTACCACAAGCCTTGGAAGACCTTCCAGCTGTGTGTTGGAGGAATAGCTTTAGTACAGAGTAGGATCCAGAAGAGTTGTAATGGATGCCATGTGCTTAGAGCAGAAGGAGCTTGTCATTATCTCATGGCACCAAGGAAGACCTAGGGTGAAACTGATGGCACAATACAACTGAATCTTTTTCATGCTTAAAGACTTTAGCGTGAGCTCTGATGTAGTCAAAAGAGTTTCTGCTTCCATAGGAAACCCATCTTCTAGATGACTGCTGACTACAATAGAGTAACACTGTTTTTTCTCATCTGACCAGCCAGAAACACTTGCTGCATTTACTGGATATTCATTAAGTGAGATAGTGCCTTGCCTGACTGACCTGCACAGAGCATGCCTTGATGCTCTCCATTGCCAGCTACAAGCTATTAAGCAGAAGTATAAGCACCCAAAGTAAGTAACCCGTAAGCCAGTGTTCTGTAACCTGGATGGCTGTAAACACAGGGTGGCTCTGGTTTTCCAGCTTGGGCTGTGGCTGCTTTAGCTCTCATGGTTGTCAGCTTCTAGTTCTGAAACAGAATCCTCCGTCAGCCTCTTGAGGGGAAAACTTTTCTGACCAGAAAAGTGATTAATGCATAAGTATGCAGATGCATTGGATAACTTTGTCTGCAATGTTGCAGGATGATGCTTCTCTTCTCCAATGTATTGCACAATCAGGTGATAGCTTAGCTGACAAATCTGAAGCCAATATCTGTAGTCACTGCATTTCTGTTCCAGGTACCTGCAGGTGTCTCTTCTGGAGCTCCCAGCAGTTCTTCCTCTACACTAGAGACTGTGGATCCTGGACTTGAAGATTACTTTGTCCCAATCAACAAAGCTGGTCTAACATTTCATAGAGCACTGCAGGTCATGTGTCTGTAACCATAGTGATCAGAATGGTTTTTAAGCAATATTTTTTAATGAGATGCCTTTTTTAAAATAGATATTAGACTATAGCTCTTAACATAACTGACAGCACTTTTAATAAATGTCTTATTACACTCTACTTCTGTGACTCTTCTGACTCCAGTTAATACATGCAGTAACAGTGAGTGGAATAAATTTTGGAGAGGTTTTTTGTTTGTTTTGTTTGGTGGGATTTGCTTTGTTTTTTCTAAATTGCTGTAAGTAATTAGAAGCTGGCTGGAGTGGATAAAGCAGAGCTTGAACTACCACAACCTGACATCCCCATAGGCACAGGTGTTTTGCTGTAGTCCTATTTGTTCTTTCTTCAATGAGACAAGATCATGTGGGCATGAACAGAAGCTATTTTCTGTGACTTGTTTACCATATCAGACCAAGAACATCCACGTGCAATTGGTCTATGAACTCTGAACATGTTTGTAGAAGATCATCAATGTTGAGGTAAAAGTCAGACTTCCCTTTATGGAGACAAAATAGGGGATTGTTCTGCAGGGAGTTGGAGGAAGGGGAGATTGTGGCTGGCAGAGCTTTAGGAACATTTCATACACTGGTGAACAGACTGCAGTAGAAAGCAATGATAAAAGCTATGAGGTACTGGAACAGCAGAGTTGATCTAGATGGCTCCTGAGTCATGCTTGTGGTGTGGAGTGGTGTTATAACAAAGCTGTCTGAGATGAGCTTTCATGTCTCTAGAGCACTGGTGAACATATGTGAAGGGAGGGTGATGGGACACAGCTAACTCTTAGCTATCTTGGCCTGAGCTGCTACATGGTCTTGTGTCCCACTCTTAGTTATTTGTTTAGGTAGTGCTTTGAAAAAAAACCCAAACATCCAAACAGGACACTACCTTGTGTACTCTCAAATACAACCCCTGTCCAAAGTAGTTTGTCAGTTGGTCATATTGGTCAGCATGTAGAGGACTATAATCCACTCATCTAAATGGCAAGGTAAGTGAGGTGTGCTCTTACTGCAAGAGTTTAAAACTTCCAGGGCTTACTGCTTCCTAAGAGAGTGATCTGTACAGTGCACTATGTGTTTCCAAGCAAGAATAGGTTTAACACTTGACACCAGCATGCAATTCAGCAGACATATTAAGTACCAGCTAACAAGCCTCTTATTTAATTTTAGAACCTGATTATGCCAATATGTGTGTCATAAGGCTCTTAGTTTTGGGCATTTCCTCAATGTATGTAAGACTTCCTTTCCTGTAATTCCTCCCTGTGCAGCCTGGTGGATCTTTCTAGTAACGCAAGCTCTTGTATTTCTCCAAAGTGGAGGCAGTAGTCATGACTGCTTCACTTGTCTCAAAGTAAACATCTTTTAAGGAAGGGGAATATTCCATTTTTGTCTAGCACAGTCTTGTGCTGCAGTTTCAGTCTAGTTCTTGGTCT
>QWTY01020295.1:0-11176 GCA_008033365.1 Pseudorectes ferrugineus | reverse complement strand
CTATGTGTTCTCTAAAGCAATCCTTCTTGAGCGAGAGAAGGTCTTCCTTCCAACGTTCCTTTACCGTGGTCCCCTGGGTCAAAGATTCCCGAGGGTTTGCCATGTCAGTGAAGACTGATGCAATGAAGGCATCCAGTTACTCTGCCTACTCTGCATCCTTTTTTTACCAGGGTCTCCTCTCCATTTAGTAATGGGCCCACATTTTCCTTAGTTTTCCTTTTGTTATTGATATATTTGAAGAAGCCCTTCTTGTTGTCCATGACATCCTTGGCCATATTTAGTTGCAGATGGGCCTTGGCCTTTCTTGTCTCATTTCTAGTTACTCTGACAACCTCTGTATATTCCTTCCATGTGGCCTGTCCCTGCTTCCACCTCCTGTGTATTTCCTCTTTATGCTTGAGTAATGACAGTAATTCTTTATTCATCCACACAGACCACTTGCTCCCTTTGCTGGTACATGAGGATGCATCATTCTTGAACCTGGAGGACATGATCCTTGAATATCAACCAACTCTCTTAGATCCCTCTTCCCTGCAGAGCCTGTTCTCCTGGGATTCTTCCCAGGAGATCCCTGAAGAATTTAAAGTTAGCTGTCTTGAAGTCCATGTTCATAATCTTGCTTGCTGCCCTGTTTCATCCTTGCTTGTACTGAACTCCACAGTCTCATGGTCACTATAGCAAAGGCTGCCCCTAGCCTTCACATCTGATAGAATCAATTAGGTTGGAAAAGACCTCTGAGATCATCAAGTCCAACCTATGACCGAACACCACCATGTCAACTAGATCATGTCTTTCCTTATACACCTCCACCTGCTCCCTGGGCAACTCATTCCAATATTTCATCACCCTTTCTGTGAAAAAAATTCTTCCTAATGTTCAACCTAAACCTCCCCTTGCACAGCTTAAGACTATGTTCTCTTGTCCTATTACTAGTTGCCTGGGAGAAGAGGCTGACCCCCACATGCCTACAACTTCCAAGAAGACCTTTCCTGTTTGTTAGTATAAGGTCAAGCAGCACACCATTCCTTCTGCAGTCTTCACTATTTCTGTCAGGAAGTTGTCATCAGTGCTTGCCAGGAACGTCCTAGACTATTTGTGCTTCTCTGTGTTTCTTCTCCAGCAGATGTCAGGGTAGTTAAAGTCCCCCACAAAGATCAGTAATTGGAAAAAGAAAAAGGGTGGTGGGGGGAGGTAGGGAATGTATGTCTGGTATTTTTTAAATTGCCTTATGGTTTTGAGCCTTCTTCAAGATTTTCCCAATAAGTAGGAAGTCTAGGAACTTACTTAGTTGTGTCACTCTATATCTCATTAGGAATATAAGTGGCATACAGGTTTATATGTTCTTGGGCAGAAGGTCCATCGAAGATGAACCTTTCTCTCCTTGTTATAGCTTAAGAAATACTTGTTCGCGATCCTCTGAAGCTGTTTCTTGCCAGCATTCATTAACAGAGCATCAGTTTTCAGGGAAAGAAAAGGTTTTTCTACAATCTCCTATGAAATTTTGTAGATGTCTTACTTGTTTCTGTGCATCTGCCTGTTCAAATCTGCCTGTACTCTTCAAAAGAAGGTTATGCATCCATTGGTGTTTTAAGGTATAAACTTGATATCTGATTATTTTTATAGCTTCGGTTCTTAATAATACCATTCCAAAAGAAACATTTAAAGGATAAATATTAATTACTTTCAATGTTACTTCATATTCGATATGCTGCAGGTAGTGCTTGTTTTAAGTAAGTGGAAACAGGTGTGCAACGATTTAATTAAATTAAACAAGCAAGTTGGGAATGAAATACACATGGCTATTTTCAAGGAGAGATACTGTAAACACTAATTAAGCAGCTGCAATTCAACAACTAACAAAACTATTCCCTCTTCCTAATTTTATGAGATGGAAGAAGTCCTGGTGTTCTCAATCATGACTTTGTTATTTATACCTTGCTAAGGTATAAAGAAGAGGTGCCCATAATCAGGCCAGCCATGAGATAAATGCGGCCAGCTGAATTTTCATATCTGGGCCTTTCTGAATCCTGTAAAGATCCAAGAAGAATGATGTAGCATTGCTTTCACATGGCCCGTTAAGTCCCAAAAGAGTCAGTGATTGTCTAAGGGAATGATTTTCAGAACTAATTAGCAAAAATAATCCTTCATTCCCCTTCTGGCTAAAATTAAGTCCTTTTACGTAAAATAAGGGATGGCTAGTATCTTTCCAGTGCTGATTCACCATGTAAGACTACTGTAAATTTTGTGTGTAATGAATAAAAAATAGAAAGGAGAGAAATGGATTTGCAAATTTTTACAAATGTCTTGAGTATTTATTTCTGGTCTTAGAGAGTCCTCACTAGCATTTATCTTAATCAATACATGTGCTCCCTGCAGAAGTACAAACAAGCTCTTAGCTTTTACAACTAAAATAATTTTGATGGCTTTTTCTACTATTGCTGGCAGAAGTCAACCCAGCTAAGTTAGAGCAAGAAGCTACTTTGCAGTCTGTTTTGTGCATTCCTGTGTGCAGGTCATAGCAACTACCCATGTGCTATCCCACAAGAGGCAATAAATTACTCAAGTCAGATGCACAGAGTCAAATTCACAGCAGACAACTTGCCTCATGGGGTTGATTTCCCAGATCTCCCCATCCTGATTAAGGAAAGGGATTCCCTGTACCAAATGGACCAATGCCTGTTCTGGCTGAGGAGGGGGAACAGATATCACTGCTCAGAAAATAGTGGTCAGCCCTGCCTGCTTAGCATTTGTGTTCACAAAGCCTGGCTCTGAGGTAGGTTGTAGATCGTTAGAAATAATAATTAAAAAAAAAAAAAAAAAAGATGTGTGCAATGGAGAGACATTCTTCTTTTTTTGCTCCAAGGGCCCCAGGAAATGGAGTTCCATCTCCATTCTATGCATACCGTCTCCAGCAAATCCTGAACCAAGCCTCTGTATATTTTACAGACAGGATTGTGTAGTGTCACAGGATGAATGCAAGCTGTCTAAATGGATGAAGCTGTTTCACTATACATAAATAATTGAATATTAAGTGGAACACACACTGGCATATGTCCATCCTTCCCCCCGCATCTTTCTAACACCATCATTTCCTCTTCTTGTGCTGCTGTAGTGGGGAAGCCATAAAAGTACTATTCCAAAGGAGGGCAGCAGAGGGAGCAGGGAGGAGAATAGGCTCTTCTTCTCCCTCCTGGCTTTACAGAAATGCACCTGCAGCATTTATTTTGGGTTTTTAAGTGCATCCAGATGTTTAACTGAAAGGCTGGATTTACTTTCACCGGAGCACCTTCAGCAGGGACCCACACTGCTGCTTTCACAATGTCTTTGGTCCTCCTTTCACATATATAAGAGCATTTGTGACAGTGGCTGTAGAAAGCGGGCACCCTGCTATTACCCTTCTACAAGATCCTCATTGAGGTTTGCTGGTGGCTGAAAATTCATCGTGTTTGGTTTTAACAGGCATCATACCTTTGGTGAATATGACTTTATGTAATGAAAAGAGGGTTCAGTTCAACTTGTTATCAGATGATAAATGGCCTACACCAGGTGAGCTAACACAATTCTTGTTCTCCAAATCCATGTGGCCTATGGAACTGCACAATGCCCATGGTGTAAGAAAGAGAACTGGAAGTTCACCAGCCCCAGTGCCCTGCCAACTCAGCCAGGTCGACTGGAACATTGGGGTCCCCGACCACCAGGGACCACCTGAGAGCCCCCCAGGACAGAAGAACGCACGCGTAAAGGGGAGGGGAAATATGTTAATGATTTCGGGAAATGATTATCATGTGTGTGTTTAGTCCGGGACAGTCAATGAATATGTATGTAGAATACAGGATATAAACAGAAACCTGCCCGTACTCAGCGTGCACGGCTTTGGGAGGAGCTGTCCCCTGTGCATCCGGCCGAATAAAGAATGCTGCTTCTTAATGCTACACTCGTGTAAGGAGTTCTTTATTTGACCAAATTTTTGGTAACAAACTTGCTTTCAAAACCAACTTGTTGAAATATCTGTCTGCCTTTTCTTTCATGTTTCATATTAATAATTTCCTGGCCTTGGCATAGAAAAATAAGTCCTTTGTGGTTTTGCTGGACCATTAAAAAAGAGAGGCGGATCTCATCTGCCTCCTCAAAATTTCCTGATGTCAGCAGTTATTGTTCTGCTGTTTCATCATTGATTAGGTATTCAAATAACCTAACGAAAGAACAAGCATTTAATTGAACAACAGGCAAAGAGGCACTTTATGGTTGGGCACTGCTTGAATTGAAGCAGTCTTTATTAATGTAACTGAAATAGATACCAACAGCTGCATATCAGCTTCACAAACATTCCTCTCTATGACATCACCCTGGCATTGTTCTCTCCACATAACCCAAATAGTCACTTTTGACTATGATACTACTTCAGAAAAGACATTTCCTCAGTGCCTTGTGGGTCAGAATAGTACTGCTGAAGTTGAAAATGTATGTGACTGCCTTTAGAGAAAGAAAAGTTACCTGGTTTATCCTGGTGGTGTCCAAACTCTATGTGTACAACAGAAAAAGTATCACATTTGCTGGTTAATCAAGCACGTTTTCTGTGTATTGTGGCGATGTTTCCTATTCTAATGGCTGTGTCATTAGAAACATCCTTCTGGTAAGGCACAAAATTTGCCTTTCTGAACCAATTGAGAATTTAATTTCCTGAGGTCCAGACTCCATTGAAATCACTGTTCTGGGACAGTTTCCAGTTTTTATGCTGTGTTAGGGAATTAACTTTGTGACATCTTGGCCCTATTAAACCAGTAGAAGTTTTGTCTTAAACTGCAGTAGACTTAGTATGTTGTGCACTCTATAATAATTGAAATGGAAATTATAGGAGCACAATTTTCTGTCTGCTATTTTAATAAGCTTTACAACTTCCTAGGAGCAAGATTCTGCAGATAAGGAATCTGTGCAAGTATTTACACAAATCCCACATGAAGCAGAGCTTATATGTCTCAAATGAATGAAATATAATGTACCCATGCTGGGCTCAACAGCTTGCTGTCAAACCTCCAGTGCACTCAGTTCTATTGAAATTGTAGAAAAAAATGATAAAATGCTAAAGACTAACACAGCTTTTTGCTATTACAAGTGCAAGCTTGAAATGCAGGCAGTGACATTAGAGGCGTTTTAGACTTGGTTTCAAATTCCACCCAATGGAGGGGTTCTTCTCTCCCTTAGAAATACTTTGCATTATCTACTTTGCACCATCACCTGTAATGGAAGAGATGGTCTCAAAGAGAGGACACCATCCTGCTCTGAATAGCAGGCAGTAATCTGCTTTGCAATAGGAACCAAGCAAGGACGACTAGCACACTTCCTCCTTCCCTCAATTTTGCTGTATGGGCTGGAGCATCAGTCTGAAAGTCTGGGGATGTAGGATGAAGACAAAAAGAGAGTAGAAAGCGAAGAGCTGAGGGGGAAACAAGGGGATATTGCAACCTGTGCTGGATCCTGAGCTACTCTCCTCAGAAATCAGGGCTACATGATGGCTATCATGGCTCTGATTGGCCAGCCAGTTGACCACAGTAGTCAATGATGATATCCAGAATGAAGTAACAAGGCTATGACATGTAGAAGACTGCTCCCTTGAACTCTCATCCTCTATATTCTCTAGCCAGGAACAATTAACCTATTACAGTTTTTCATCTACCGAATTTTTCAGACCGTAATTCTTTTTCTCAAGCTGTAAGGAAAAAACCAAACACCTCAGTGGACGGAAAGGTATGCTCTTGTCTCTTCCTTCGGAGGGGAAGTGCTGAAAAATGCAAAGATGCAGATTATAGCTTGCCACTGACTGAGCAATGCTGAACAAATCAGCCATATTCCCTTCTCAAGACCCGAGTCACCCACAAACTGTAAGTTTGTCAGCACAGCAATGCAGTCTCATTGCATGTCAGGGCAGTAACTACCAAAATGTTTGTGGTGCTGCTGTAATGTGAAGAACAGAGAGTGAGTAAGGATTTTTCAAGATGCTTGCAGTAAACTGGAAACTCAGGGAAGTTGAGAGGAGGCAGTATTCACCTTCCCTGAGTTTCTTTGAAAATCCTCTTATGTGGATCACTCTGCTCCTTGCTTCTTTGTTTCATGTCCTGTGTTGATAGATTTTTGGTGTGGTTTCAATCAAGTCTAGTTTATCCCTCTTTTAATAGTTTATTGGATAACACATGCAGAAATATTCTTTGCTGGGGAAGTTCACAGCCTGGGTCAGACATCTACAACTCTTGCCATCCTGCTGCAAGGCACAAAAAAGCTGAGGGACAGCCCAAGCTTACCAATGAGTCTCTGTCTCTAATCTGTGAGACAGGCATGTGTTGTAGGTACTGATGTTTCTCACACTCATATGTGTAATTTCCAGTCAGAGAAGTTGTTTTCTTTCCAGGTTCTCAGTCTAATAAAATAAGCAGACATTGTGGAGGGTGTTAAAAAGGGGAGTGAACACAGCAGTGTTTTAGAAGCTGTCTAATAATATAAGCTCCAAGTGCAGGAGGACTGTGATGCTATTTAAAAAGATCCTTGGATGTAGAGTTGGAAATTATGTAATCTTGACAAGTCCACAGTGTTTTAGCAGGAAAACCCCTTTGTATCCATACACAGGAAGACACTGGTTCAGTACATAATTAACCAGAGCAAGAACTTAGAGTGAGAAACAGCAACTCCAGGAAAAGGAGCAATTCTACAGATCTAATGCCCCTGGAAAGGGACGGAGAGAGACTTCTCTAGGAGGTAAAGGCCAGCTTTAACCTCATCCCAGCTCCCACCTTGCTCCATGCTGCATAAGAGTGATGGATATAAGGAGAAGCACAAATTACATGGGTCAGAGGTCATCTGCTACTGCTTTGTTCTGAGTTTCCCTGGAATATAGTTTTTCACTACCATCTGCTGTTTGCTGGATTTTACATCTGTCTTTCCCTAAAATTAACTATCCCAAAGCCCTCTGACATAAAGATTAATGAAAATTGTGCACTGGAGTCTTTACAAGCACCAAACTTGAAAATCTTTCTCCCTCATGAAAAGCCACATCTTTTTCTTTCCATGTTTTCTCCTGGATTGTTTCTCCTGAAATAAGAAGGAAGACTTTGTTATAAACTAGATACATCAAAAAATGTTAAATTCTTTTATCTAAATGTAAAGCACAGGTTAACCTATAATCATTTTCATGTCAACTTAGTGTGATAGTTTTTTCTCCTTGGCTTTGCACATGGAATCTGGGCATGACCCTGATTCTTGACATAGAAATTTCCTTTGCCACTCTAAATTGGGTTATTGTCTTCCAGACTTTTAGGTTTCCTTTGTAATGCCCCTAACCTTTGTAGGGGCAGCAGGAAAGACATTTGCATGAGAGTCATCTATGAGGGTAGATACAAATCCCAGACTCCTCTGAGCCTCAGAGTGTTCCAGCCTTAAAGGCTTTACTCAGCAGTACAATAAAAACAAATTATTTCCCTCTTGGACCTGGGACAAATATGCTGTTTTTCAGGATGTGGCAATGATTTTTATCAAGCCTTCTGTTTCAAAAATATGACATATCTTTATGTTTATGTCTGTGATAAATGCAACTTATGTCCCTATATGCATATACAATTTCATATAGGAGGAAATGTAAATGTTTATAATAGTAAGTCTGAAAAGTGAGGTTCATTGAGTGCAGGTTTTGGTCTTCTGCCCTTTTAACCTCCACAACTTAAAGGGAAACTACCAAAGACAAGTGTTGACTGTACAATTAGGCAATCTGTTTGATTAAAAATCCAGCACACCCCACTGACCTATTGATCAAACTGTTGTGGCTGCAAAGTAAATTATTTAATCAACTGCAGTCTGTTTTATACCTATGACAACATTTATAAAGGGACTAAATTAATAAATTGGTCCTTACAAGATACAATTCCCTAATTTTCCACATATAAATTTACTTTGGGCATGAACATGCATGCAGAAGCTTAGGAGTTAGCATAAACCTGGAACAAACTATATTTACGGCATAGTACATGTTCACACACAATACGAGCACAGGCTGAAGGTGGGCTTAAGCACATCAGGAGAGTGTGAGCCCTGAGTTTTCTTACCAGGAGTGAGTATTATATTGGATGTAACCACATGCTACTGCATAGAGAAGTGACTTGAGGCTATCATTAACAGTTTTTGGATACCAAAGATCTGTTAAAATAAAATAACACTTCACTTTCACCTTATCAGCACCTCTTATTTAATCTGAAAGTAGTGCCAGGGTTGAAAGTAAAATCTGAAGAAACCTTAATGTAAACTTAATGTAAACTTAATGTAACAAACCCCCACAGAACCGCAGTGGTACGTGTGTCTTGGATTGTACCCAAGGTTACTAGTATACTAGTTTTATAAGATTTTCATGGCCATCCATAGTAGATATGGAACATACAGAGGTGACAACTATGTCATCTTTAAGGCAACAGGCCTTCCTGGTACTGATAATTATGCTCACCCTTACCTCTATAGAGACAGGGTTTTGTATGGGAAGGTACTGTGATATGATTTATCTGGTGATCTCTAGTGTTCTTGGTTCTCTCCTTTCCAGCAGACTGATTCTAGCTTCTGCAGGCAGCATCAGCTGCTCTGTTCCACACCCATGACCAATAACAAATGCACAGTAAGGTAAGAGTTATGTATATATGCATGCATATGTGCATGTGTGTGTGTATATATATGTGTATATGTAGTATTTACCTGAATTTTTTGTTAGATCTTCTACTTTCCTATCTGTCAAAGCTGCATCACTTGTCTTCTAAAGCACTAGCCTGGAAACTTTTAGACATGTTCTTATCTTTAGTTACATGAGTAGTTCTCCAAGAACTACTTTTCCCAGGATGGGAGTACTTGTGTACATGTGAAGAGGACTATTTTGCAGGTTGTGTTTGTCAAATAACTGAATAGAAAAGATTAGAAAGCTGGCAGGAGTCCCAACCCTCTTACAAGCAGGACAACACCTGTAAACATTTTAAAGATCACATCCGACAGTAAATCCCCCATCACACTGATAATGTGACAGACATCCTGTAGAGACTGGGATAAATCTGCTGCTGCAGTTAAATGCTTCATGGCATCATGATAGCTAACAAATCTAAAAGGTGACCAGGGCTGGGTGTGTAATCTTGCTGAGATAGCTGATGGGCTGCTTTCCTTTTGAGTAAACCTATCTTTTAATATTCCCAAAGCAACCTTGGGATCTGGTGGCTAGAACAGGAAATTATTTTCTTGTCCTCAGGGAATTCTTTAGTGCTATAAATGAGTGACTGACTTTTTCAATCAGGACAATAAAAAGGCAATCTTCAGCTGAGTTTCAAAACATATTTCTGATTTGACCACTTTGTTTCATTCACCTCATTCTGATTTTCTGATTTCATAGAAAAATATGAAATAATTGTGTTTCTAAGTAAAAGACATTTCAGTGAAAATTAGAGGCTTTTTAATTTAAAATTCACTGCAACAGAGAGGTCTGGACAATGATGGAGGTGGGGAACTCATAAAATGCAAGGCTGGGGTTTGTGTGGTTTGAGGAATTTGGAGGTTTGGGGGGTTTTAGGTTTTTTGGGGTTTTTTAAAAGTTAGAAATATTAATCTTCACAAAAAATTCTTAGGAGCCTCTGCTCCATTTTTTCAGGAATAATTTAGGCATTTATGAACTTGCTTTTAAAGGTGGGCCACTAAGACACGTAAGCACAAGTGACTTACACTTTGCAAAGTAATGAATGTACTTGTCTCTCCCAGGCATCAATGAAGAAAGCTCACAGTTTTTTCAGGTGGTGCCTTTAGAGCATTTAACATGCTTGGCATTTTGTAGAACCACATATGATACATAAAAGATCCAAGGGCAGAGCACAGTTTGCAGGGCTGGCAATTAGCACTTTGCCCCTTTGGGCTTTCTGTCCAATATACTGTTTATGAAAGAAAATATGCCATGCACACTGGTGCTTTTGAATTGCCGTCACTGGGTGTGGGAAAGGAAGAGAAGATAACTGCAACTGTGAGCCCTCAGAGTTTTTATAGACAAAGGCATTTTTGTTGCAAATCAATACTAAGAGATGGGCAGTTCACAGTCCCACCACTGAGTGGAGTATTTCTTCCAGAGCTTTTCCAATGTCAGGCATGTTTTATTTCTTTCCCTCAGCTGAAACAACAGTTCCATCCAAAGACATGGGCTAAAATAAGAGAGACTGGTCTCTGCTGGCAAACAACTGGCAGCCATGGAAGACTCCCTGCCTGGCCCCATAAACACCATGCTTGTATAACCAGTTGTGGCTAGATATATACACAAAAAAATGCAGTCATCACAGAACCTCAGTGCTGGAGACAGTGTCCATCAGTTTCTATGCTTATGGTGCTGCTCCTGGATGTGTGCCCTGCCTTCTTGCTCCACTATTATTCTCAACTCTCCCCTGGGTCACTGACAGCATCAGCCTTACTCCCTCCCCTTGTGATTTTCTGTGCAGCTCTAGACACAGCAGCTGCAGCTCACCTTTTGGCTCTCTGTGCCAAAGCTTTCACATCATCCCTTACTTCTTTGAGAGCATCAGCATCTGTGGCTCTTGGTCATCTGGCAGGAATGATGCCTCAGCCTTGAGGCACTGCTGGTCTCCCTCGCATCTTGTTGCCTCTCCTTCGGCCTCTGCAACTTGTGGAAGAGGAAGGATACAGGATTAGAATCTGCTGGTGGAGCAGGGAGTGATGGTGCTGTTCCCTAGCCTCCAGGAAGACGCCTGAGTGCGGCGTTGCCATAGTGACAGCTCCCACTTATCCCTAGATAAGACAGGCAAGAGCATCAGCTGCAGCCCCAGTCCAGAAAGATCTTCCAGTGAGCCCCGACGACAAACCACCTTCCCCACTGCCTCACACCACTCAGTAAGTACTTCAGCTACACATTTGCCTTCCGGCTAGTTGGCTTCTTGATTTACTTTTTCTTTTTTTTTTTTTTTTTTTTTGGGGGGGGGGGGGGGGGGGGGTTTGTTTGTTTTTTTGTTTTGGGTTTTTTTTGCAGCCACCACCAGCAAGTTGCGTTATCACCTCTGGGGACGAGCAGGAAAGCACAGAGTCCCCACTGCATAGGGAATGGGCTGTGGATGGTCCTGTATGGGGAAACTTGGGGTATGACCGAACTCAGTCTGGAATCCGTGAACAGGGCAAT
>QWTY01020294.1:0-44453 GCA_008033365.1 Pseudorectes ferrugineus | reverse complement strand
CATTGTCCAAATTCTCCTTGAACTCTGTCAGGCTGGTGCTGTGACCACTGCCCTGGGGAGCTGTTCCAGTGCCCAACCACCCTCTGGGTGAAGAACCTTTTCCTGATATCCAACCTAAACCTCCCCTGACTCAGCTTCAGGCCATTCCCTCAGGTCCTGTCACTGTCACCACAGAGCAGAGATCAGTGCCTGCCCCTCCTCTTCCCCTCACGAGGAAGTTGTAACTGCAGTGAGGTCTCCCCTCAGTCTCCTCCAGGCTGAACAGACCAAGTGACCTCAGCCACTCCTCATTCGGCTTCACCTCCAGACACTTCACCATCCTTGTGGTCCTCCTTTGGATGCTTTCTAACAGCTCGATGTCTTTTTAATATTGTGGTGCCCCCAGTACTTGAGGTGAGGCTGCATCAGTGCAGAGCAGCGTGAGACAATCACCTCTTTTGTCCAGCTGTTGATGCTGTGCCTATGCACCCCAGGTATGTCGCACTAACTCTTCACTTCTTGTCTATTTTGACATTTTAGAAGTGGTATCACCAGAGGTAGGTGTGATATGATCAGTGCATGTGGCAAATATAGGCCTTTTCTTACGGCCTCGGCAACCTGGAGGTGATCTCCAGACCGAAGCAAAGTTGCATGCCTACACATCTCTTTTGCAAAAGTTAAGATTATGGTTTGGGATCCTCTCTAATCTACAACAACTTAGAACCTTTTGGTGGTATTCTACCCATCTTTTCTTCAGTAAACATTTGAAAAGAAAGTTAACTTCCAGATTAACACAAGAAAATGAAAATATTTTTCATATCATATTCATGCAGTTCCATTGATACAAGTTTTATTGCATTTGTAGACCCTTTGGTGCAAAAGAAATACACAAGTTATAAACCAAGAATAATTCAGTATGATGTTGTTATAGCTGTCCACAGCAGAGGGTGCTAAGATTAAAGAGTTAACATTTGGGGCAATGGGAGCAGATTTGCAGCAGGCAGAGATAGATGTTTGTTGATTAGTGGAGCAATAAAGACATTGGTTGACTCTTCATGAATGATACCTCTGCTGTTTGGGCTTTTTTCCCTGAAATTCAGATTTTTCATAAGAAAAGAGGTACAACATCCAGAGCAGAAAAATGATGTGTGGTTTCTTGCATCAACAATTTTACTCAGAAATTGAATTTAGCTTACACACTAATAAAAACAAATCAGATCAAACGAACAAGCAGACTGTTCTCCTATACTTTGCCTCTTTTTTCCCCAGAAGTCTTTAGCTGGTCTCAGGAAGATACATTTATCTCATGCCAAAAGCAGCCTTAAGTAAAAGAGGAAAATTCAGAAATACTTCTGCCAGTGAAACTGGCTGTTACTGCAATGAAAACGAGCTATCTGACTGATAGCTTAGCTTCTATTGTGTTTCCGTGAAAACACATCCTTGAATTTAGAGCTGTGTAATGACATTATTACATTAAACTTGTTATTTGAAAATAGACAAACAGCTCCAAAAATATCCTGCTACCAGACACATGTTTGGCTTCATCTCTTCAGAGATGACTGAACATGTCATTAAGTCCCCCCTCCTTATAGCTACCAACCCATTGGTTTTCAAAGACTGTTAAGCTTGCTTGTGGGGCAGAGTGAAGAAAAAAGAAGGAAAGAAACAAAAACTCTAAAGTATATGCCCAAGGGCTTGGAAAGATCACAAGTTTGAGAAGGGATTACCAAGTCTTTGACTAGTGAGTCACACTGAACTCAGAACAGGAGCAAGTGAAAATTTTTACCCTTTGATGAAGTGGCCTCTATCAGTAGTTGTCCATCTTCACCACACGAGGGAAGCCTCCTGGATTCTCTGCTCCTTCACTCACTCTCACACCAGGCTTCTCTTCCATTGAGCCCAGGAGCAGCAATTAGGGTTCTCGCTTTCAAACACCTTGGAAGCTGTCATCCTCAGCATCAGCTCCCTGACCTACCACACCAAAATCCATGATGAAAAAGAAACCAAAACAAAACAAGCCCTGAAAACAGCAGAAAAAGAACAAAAACCCATACCCCGCCCCCCCCCCCAACTTTACAGAAATCAGCAATCCAGGGTGGTTTTCTGCTTTCTAATTTTGACATCAGAGGAACTACTGATTTATACCAGAATGGGAAGTCACACTTGGGGAGAGAACAGATGGTTCAACAGTTCTGCTTAAAAGCACAGGATACTTGTGCTGCAGAAAGGCATGAGGGAGAAAAGAAGGCTAAAAGACAGCCTTGCAGAAAAAGCTCACACACACTGTGGCTGGAAACTTGTTGTGAATCCAGGCTTTGACCATCAAAGCAACTGAGGCGGCTCCCGACAGACACCTACTTGTTTCAGCAGAAGTTAGGAGGCTGAACGGGCATTGGGGTGATCAGCATTTTGAGGGACCTGGACTTCATCATTCTGGTATAACCTAAGACCTTTGTACCTAGAGCCCCCGTTTCCCATCCTGTGGCAAGATGACAGGAATCTGGTTACTGATGACAAGCCAAAAAGAAAAACACAGTAACTCAGTAGAGCATATACACAAGTCCTCATGGAAGAATTCCTGTTACGACGGGCATCATAATACTGAAATTCATTTAGCCACCATTCAGTTACATGTTTTTTCTTTCCCCTCCAAGTCACCACTCTCACTAGGCATGATTGCTCACTGAAGAGTGAAGACAAGTAGTAAATAAAAAGCAATGAAAGCTGTTTTACATCTCTTTTCATCCCCTCTACGCAGCTCCCTCAACCTTAAAATTTAGGGGAATAAAGACCAGGTTTTCTATGCAGACAATGAAAAGTATATGCATTGAATGTCAATTCTATAGGAAAGAAAAGAGACTGAAAGAAAGAAACCCATAAAAGGAAATGCACCACATTCTTCCACCCTCTACCCCAACAAATCCAATTAAACTTGCCAAGACACACACACATGCCGTCAATCATTCCAGATCCTATCCACCCTATCAATATTTCAGCAGCATTTCACTCTCTTACTTTCCAGGACTATGCACACTCCACACAGCATGCACTCATTGTTCCCCATGCTCCTTCCTTGCCCCTCTTAATCAGTCACAACAAGTCACATTCATTCCTTTCCTGCACCTTATGCTACACCAAACTAGCTGGTTAGCTGGCACAGCAGAGCTTCTTTGTGCTCCATTGATGCTTTCGGGCTTGGCTGGTTGGCGGGGGCGGGGGGACGGTTTGTTGTTTGTGGTTTGTTGATTTGGTTTTTTTAAAGGGTGAAGGCAGGATGCAAAATATAGCTGTTTATAGACAAAAGGACACAGACACAGAGGAATTGTGATCATGCTTATAATACAATTTTGCTTATTGCGAAATACTGCTATCCCTACTGTAGTGGCCTCTTTTTAATGAGCAGAAGCTCATTTTAGTGAGTCTACAATGAGTAGACGCAAAATTTCTGGTAACAAGAGATCCAAAAGTTCTCCAGAGACCTTACATACCTGACATGGGCATTCTCAAAGCCTGCCTAGACACGCAACCATTATCAAAATAACTTCAGTAATTTGGGCTTACATTCTTATGCAAGCTGTTCTGGTTCAGAACAGAACTCAATCTCTTTTACGGGAAGAGGAGATGCATGATGGCTTTTTCATTCTGTCTACCTTGTGCACTCTCAGGGCTGCCCTTGTGCATGGACATACACGGTAACTCATTTTCAAAGATAAGGATTATTTTGGGTGCACTAGAAAGATCACAGTCGTACCTTGTGCCAGTATAACAGGTCAATCGACTTTCTCTTCAAATTCTCACTCGGTATCACCATGAGAAATGGGGAAACCTAACATGATGGAGGAGTTCACCAACTGTTGGGCTGTCTTTACTGACATTACCAGCAGTGACCTAAAGTGGCTCCAAAAGAATGGCTGGGCTTTCAGGCAGGCAGTAGCTATTCAAGCAGAGCAATCTGTCTATAAAAATTTTATCCTTTTCCAGTGTTCCCATGTACTGAACTGCTCCAGTACTGAGTGGATTCCAATCTTAAAGCTGTGTTCCTTCTGTGAGTTCCTATTCTATCCCTAGGATGTTTTACTTCATTTTTTGAAAGGCCTAAAGAGCTGATATTGCAGCCTCATACAAGAGGGCTGGAGCACACAAATGAAATGACACAAAAATACACTGGTGACCACTGTATGTGCTGACACAGCCACCAGACAGTAAAGACCAGTTGTGCAACTTGATATATTTGGCTCTGAATACATATGATATATATGATCAGTCTGTACTCTTCCTCAAATCCAAACAGAAACGGGCAAAGGTTAAAACTTTTCTTTCTTTTGCAGATTTTTAGTTTCCTGGAATCACAGCATTCCACCTGCTGAGCTCTAATTTCTGGGTCTAAAAATGGTCTTCAAAGTCCCACCTCCAGTTTTCAAATACACTCCTAAAAATTGTTTCTCTGTATGACCACCCTAAACCCCAGTGAAACTTTAACCTGTTGCTGCACAAAACGTGAATTAAAATAAGATTATAAAGCTTCCTTGTTATCAGTAAAAAAATTTCAGACATAAAAGACTCAGGGTTTCACTGCAACTTTTACACAGAGTGAATTTAAACATTAACTTTGCAGCTTCAGTTTCATTTAAACATTAGGGGATGCTGAGTTGCCAATAGCAGGAGAGTTCATGTGGATAGCATAACTTCATCTCCCATCCTGGAGAGAACTGACAAGTACATTCCCTTGGAGGATCTTGTTCTGCTTCCTCATGCTGAGGCATAGCATGCAGTCCTCTGGGGCCCATGGGAAAAGCTGCTTGATCATGCCTTGAAAGTGCAGGCAAGGCCAACTTCATGTGGAGGACTACAGCTTCCTTCAGCAGACACCCTGCTAATCATTTGAGAGTGGGCTGAGATTAAGAGGACCTGAGTAAATAGAGGCTTGTTATTCAGATAGTTCACTGCCTCTTTTCAGCAGTCTTGCTGGAGATCTATGCTTTGGAGAACCCCAGTCCGTCATCTAAGAGGGAGGTTCAGAGCTCCTTTGAAACAATACTTCCTAAAAACACTAGGGAGCTGTGTAAACTTGGATCCAGGGTAAAAAAGTAAAAACCTCGCTCTGCACAGTTACAGCTTTAATATAGTCCTCAAAGTTTTGAAAACAGACTTCCCTGAAGGTGCTGTCCAGAAACTGTTTCTTCCCTGACCCTCTTAGTGTTTTCCATGTTTTAACTCTGAGAAACTTTCTTGCATAAGGCAGAAATCCAGACTTTGAGGGGATAGAAGAAGAAAAGGGGAAAAAGAGGAAACCTGGTGATCATTGCTCCCTTGGGCAATTATCTATCCCGTAAATAATTAGTGTTTACTCATATTTTTAACATGGTTATCTGCCAAGCACAAACACTGCTTGCTGCAAATAGCTCAGCTAGGAAGAATCAAAGCCAAAAAGAACTTCTGAATGAGTCACCAATCAGAATTGACTGTATAGCACCTGGAGAATATTGACTGTAATGTGACCTGTTTCCTATATTTGGTGAGCAATATGTGATTTCCACATAAATTGGAAAATGACTTTATGACTGAAAGAAGTCACAGTTGTGCATGCATGCAGTCTGAGCGCCAGCTACTTATCTCTGGTAACATGAACTCAGCTGACTTGGGGATTGCCTGGAGGCCTCCAGGGCACTAGCAAACACGGCATCAAATGACTCCAGCACGGCCTTTTCGGAGAATTGTTTGACATAGAAGGATGCTGTGAGTCAGCCTGGTTTTATGTGCAGTGTTTGTGGGAAGCCAGTGCAAAAAAAGAGCTGAGGAGCATTCAAGAATGTAGCTGGCAAGGTGATGACATGTGATTCTAATAAGGAAATTACAGTTTTTCTCAGCCCTGGTTTTGGTAAGGGGTCACTTGCTGCAATGTGTGGAATTTCTTTAGAGTGCTGCATCTTGCGCCCTGTTCTTGGGAACACAGTGGGCAAAGCTCCCAGGGTATGATTGATTAAAATAGCTACCACATGTTTATCTGTGTATTTATCTGATGGTAGAAACCATGTGTACACACGCAGCAATTCTGACCTTAATTTACAACCAGGTCACCTGTTTTCTACTGCACTAGTGATGTTATGAGGTAAAAATCACAGCTGAAAGGAGTAAAGCTCCCTCTGTTTATGCTGGAAAGGAAAATGAGTTCTGAAGTACTCAGCAGGCCAGATTTGCCTGTGAAGGACTCCTGCATTCTAGTATTTGTTATGATGTCTGTTAATGGAATGTGGAGAGAGTAAGGCAACCACAAAAGGGTGCCTAAAGCCAGCACTCTCAATAGGGAGCAAATAAAGCTTGCCAACACGGAGTTCAGAGGAGTCTCTATCTTCTGACTTCCCATCCCTCTTTGCAATTTAGAAATATATCTTCCCAGACCCTGACCTTTGTAATTTGCATTTAAAATTTACAGCCTTGAATATATGAGGCTTGGAATTACAATCTCACTTTTCAGAAATGAGGAAGGGCTAAGACCTGTGGTCTTTTCTAACACACCCTGAAGAGTATGTGCTTTGTTTTAATCCATTAGCCTGGGTTTTAGGTCCTACACATGGAACCAGTCTTCTGAGAGAGCCTGTTGGTGATAGCACAATGAATGTGCACTTGAGCACCTAATCTGTGAGTCTGGGTGGGCTTAGATTAAAGCAAGGCCCAGAATGGGTCAGCAATCTCAACATCTAGCAGCATTTTTGGTCATTTGACAACATTAACATCAATGTTGTCATGCAAAATTTTATCTGTCTTCAGTGCTGGGTGACAGCCAAATGGGTTTTTGACAATCTAAAGAGTTTGTCACTTAGACCACTTGGTGGAATGGCCTTGTCCTCTTGTCAATTCACCTTCCCCAATGAGCCTGGGAAGCTACCATCCTTTCTATGCCTCTACTACTTCCTCATACACTTCCCTTTAAACCAGTCTGTCACTGGAGATGCCATTTGGAAGCTTTGATCTCAACTGACATCACTACTAGGTAGACACTTCATGTGTTCCTCATTCAAAAAGAGGGAAGGATCCTCCCACAGATTTATTCTGGTTGTTTTGACTGCTCCATCACACCACTCAATACCTGAAACCCCATCCTCACTTGTACAATTTAGAGCAGTCAGAATACGAGCAACACCTGCATGTTTTATGGAGAAGCAGCTAGCCTCCCCTTACTGCTAATGGACTTTGAGTGAATGGGGCAATGTATTCCCAATTATTCAATCAAATTGAAAATTATTGCTAACACAGCACCTGGACAAGCTGCCATTTTTTAAATGAACAAAACCCCACAGTGAATAAACCGTTCTCCCCCTTCCTTACATTTTCTGACACCGTTGTTACATATTAGGTGCAGTTAGCAGAATGTGTTTCCTGGTAAATCATGATCTAGGATTCATATTTGAAGAAGATAATAATTTCAGACTTGAACCTAACTCTATGTTTTCCCTGCAGGAGTGTATAGGGACATGGAACAGGATTGAAATTGTTCATTCAAAAGATGGCAGCCAGATGCAGTCTGTGTCTGACCTTTGCATTAGGTGGGTATTCAGATCAAAAGCGTAGTTTCAGAGCTGTCTCTGGCTGGCTCCCTTCCACAGGTCAACTGATTTTTCAAGAAGGTGCTCTGGAAAAGATTAATTTAAATTAGTCTTTTTAATTAGTTTTGAAATTAGTTCAAGTTAAAGCGTGTTGCTACTATCATGTTATGAAAGACATCTAGAGAAAAGGCCTCCAAATGAGGGACATATCCATCAGCCAAGAGGCTGATACAACTAGTACCAGTCTCTAGCACAGTGCTTTCTGTCAGATTCACAATTTAATGGTTTGTTTTACTTAAAAACACACAACCCTCCCAACCACCCCACATCAATCCAAACACTGAATTATTTGGAAAGACCTAGGCTGGGATGATGCCTTCATCTTTAATGTATCATCTATATGTAGCATATAAAAATATGTATTTCTTAGAGACACATTTTATGTTACGCTATTATTTGAATGCACACACACAGTTTCCTGTGACAAAAGATGGCAAAGTAAGATCCAGTAAAGGAATAAACACAAACTAGGAAACAGAGATAAACAGAGACTCACCAAGCAACTAGATGCAACAGTAAAGCAGCCAACAGTCCTGAAGTCACTGCTTCAGGCTAAATTCATCCCAAGCATTCAGGACATTTGTTCCAATCTTTTCATGCAGACCTCCTGAGTAAACTGCAGCAATATTCTTCCATTAGCAAGACAAACAAGTCCATATTATGGGAAAACCTATAACCTTCTAACTCCTCCCCAAAATGTCTATTGACAAGGACAAGGCTGTTGAACTCTGAAAGTCCGCTGAAAGTTCCTTGCAAAAGACTATGGGATTGCCCTTGACAGAACAGCGAAGAACAAAATTTATTTACTCCTAAGAAGAAGCTCTCACGGATGAGATTTGGAGACCAACAGGCTGATGGCCCTTGAACAACCCACATTTCAGATTTAGGTGCAGTTTAAATGCCAACAGAGGCTAGGGCTTGAATCAGGCAGCACGGGTGAGATTTGGCACACAAGCCCTGTATCCACGCAGAGGGTGTGAACTGCTGTGAGGGCTATAAATGGAGGCTCTGCTCCACTAGATCCGATCCATGGGTTGTGTCTGGCTTAAAGGGGGAAAGGGACTTTGGTTGTGCTGTGCAGGCACAAACCCTTTGGGGGGTGCAGAGACTCTTTTACAGGCAGGTAGAGAATACATTCAATTCTACTTGTTCAAGTTGCACCTAGACAATCAACAGGGTCCTACATAGACTGATTTGAGTGAGCTTTTCTTCTTCCCCTAAACAATTCACCTTCTTGGCCATAAAATATCAATTAAAAAAAGGTCCAAAAAATCATGCTAATAAGGAAAAAACCTTGGGGTCCATCTGCATTTTACATTTCAGACAATCCCAACTCCACAACCTCTAGACACCAAACCAGCTTGGTAGTAATGATTTGTTTCAGCAGTTATGCAAAGATGTTCAGGATATCAGGTGCTGGGATTTATCACAGAGGAAAAGGTTTAAGGCTCTCCTGAATTAAAAAGACCCCAAATCTCAATTTCTAAAATAGTATCATATTCCCAGGCTGTAACAATAACAGTTTTTACTGTTGGGTGAATCAGCCTTTCAGATTTATAATTTATTATAACAGCAGCATGAAAAGCCAAGCTATGCATGAAACTGAGTTAAATTTAGATCTAAAACAAAGGGTGCCCCACAGAGCAGAGGGTCAGCTGAAACACACATTGGATGCCTATGGAGAGGCAGAGCAATCTTTTGATCAAGAAAAAGGAGCAAGACTCAGGGGAGATGGGCTCCAATTCCAGCGCATTTCCTACAGGACATTGAAAAAATTATCTCCCTCCTTTCTATCTTTATTTCCTCAGTGGTGTCACAGGTTGGCTTGGGAAAACAGTAAGATCCTGAATTGATGGACAGTATTTGAAGAGCAAGGTATTGCTCTTTCAACAGTTGCAGACGAGCTCAACTCCAGATGCTTCTCCCACACAAACTCACACACACATTGCTTCATTTCATAAGTGAGATTTTTAACGTGATCATCACAGACCAAGAACGTTAACTAAATGTACTGAAGACAATGACACCATTTTCTGAGTTAAAACATGCAGAGTCTGGCCCTGTCTCTAGATGCAGTGAGCAGGTCTCAGAGTTCTCATTTCAGCAGTTTGCTCACATATATGTCAATGTGAGCTGTTTAGTTAACACTTCATGCACTTTATGTAATCAGAAATATTTTAGCTGATAGTTTCAAATTCCAAACAAAGCTACAAACTTCAGGTATAAAATGTGATTTTTACAACTTTTCATGATACTTAGATGCTTGTATTTGGTTTACAATTTTCTTCTTACAATTTAAATATGAATCCCTTTACAAAGCATGGCCTGAGCACAATCTCTCTTAATGCTGGTTTTTTTTCACTTGTGAGAGATAAAGAAATGATCAGTTTACCATCTCAGAACCACATTTGTGTAGTTTTGTGCATGAGGGCAGTGCCAGGTGTGAAAACTGGGCTTAATAAAAAAATTTTACACAATTAAAATCACTTTTCAACAATTTCATAGCAAAGAGGTAGAGGGGAAGGGAAGGGTATTCAAATTCAAAATCTCTGCCAGACCACAACATACAATTTGTTTGCCTGTTCTGAAAGACCTATTTATTAAGTAGGACTGTTCCTGATTTGCAAGTGAAATCAGTGCATGAGAAAGTCATAACCTTCACACTTAAGTACACCTCAGCCTTGAGGCACTCAAAATGCTCCAAAACAGAGGACACCAAAGATGCCCATCACACTGCCTAAATACTTAGATAAAGTATATTAATAGAAATGATGGACTATGTAGCATCACACTTTTCTTCATTAGGGATGAAATGGTTGCAATTTTGTTTTAAAAAATGTATTTTTACTTCTCTGCCAAGAGCAAGGAAAATACATGAAGCTTTTAAAAGAACACAAAATGGTGAGGGGATCAGGTATATTTCGTATTATTTGTTTGTTCTTTTAAGAATAAACCACACACATCTCCATCCTGGGACAAAAGCAGATTCACACAGTGTTTGGGCAATATCCTCTTCCAGAAGTCACTGCAGATATACATAATGCTCACTTCTTGGAATGTGGTTATATCCTTACAGTAGCCTTCAACAAACCACTGAACAAAGTCTTTGTCAAGTCCTTTAGGACTTCCACATAATATAAAGTAACATAGTTTTTCAACTTTAGATAAGAATATAGTGATACATTCATAAAATTTTCAAACCACAGAAAAAAATCCATCATGAGAAAACACTTAGCACAAACATGCCCTTCTATTCCAAGGGTACCATCTTTTTGACATATGGGTAACATGGGGAGGTCTGACTATTAGTTTGAAAAGGAACTCAAAATGTTCTGACTGCTATAAAAGGAAAAAGTCAAAATTTCTACAGCAACATTGACTCGTGACTGTGACATGTCCTGTGTAATTTTAGCCAGACAACACAGAACAGAAATTCAATCTGAACAAATTTTTGTAGAAGAAGGAACTTCAAAATTCTCCAAATTATGAAAAAGTTACATTTCTCATCCTTAACAGTGCTTTATAAAGAGAGGAATGGAGAAAGATAAGGGTGCTGCCAGAAGGCAGTGAAAAGGTTAATTGTTTTTAACATGGTGTGTGTTATGTGGTCAGATGCTACCTATTCATCCCCAGCATGAATTACCTCACCAGGTCTGTGATCTAAACACGTGTAGTTGCTAAGCAATATCCAGTCACAAGGTCTCCTGTAATCCATACCATTTGCTATTTTACTAGAGATGTGCCCTGGTCAGTTTGCTAAAATGACACCTATGTTCCCACATTGGGTAATAAAACTCATTTACCAGTAGGGCTGGTGGGTCTTGTAAAATAAATTGTTAGAATCCTTCCTCTATAAATAAATGAACAAGTAAATAAATAGATGAGTTAGTCTAGTCTGTCTACAAAAGGTCTTAATATCTTTTCTTCTCCCTGCCATAAGTCCACCCAGTACTGAGGCATGCACCTGGGGTCTCCATTATACATGACAGCTCTTCATGCTGTAAAGATTATTTTTGAAGGAGGAAGGAAGGAGAAAAAGCTCTTCCTTCTTGCAAAGAAAGGTTTGAAAAGTTAATCAATTTACTAGGGCTGAACAGATCCTGCAGAGAGGCTCCTTGCATATGTATAAATTCTTGGATTTATTCTTGGCTTTAAGCAATCAGTCCCGTTTGACATAAACCTCAGCAGCCAGAATTCTATGTTCTGGTGCAAAATGGAGTGATCATCCTAAACAGAAATGGTTCAAGTCTGGGGAAAAGAACAGAAAAATATGGTTTCCTAAGATACTCAAGGATACCCAGCTCACCTCTGCAAGCTTGCAGGCTGACAGGACACTTGAATTCTGCTCTCCTGCTCAGGTGACATCAGAGGACTATGCTAAAGAAAAACAAGCTCATCTTTCAAAGACATGTAGTTCATTCAGTGCAAATGTTAAAAATCATGACTAGAAACTGTGCTGAGGCTAAGATTCTTCCCCCCATCTTAATTATCCTTAACTGCCATTGCAATAGCAAAATTCAAGCAGGAACTCTGGATATCTGTGCCCTAAACAGTACTCAAGAACCAAGTGGGTTTTTAAACACATGATTTGAAGGTCAAAAAGTGCCCCAACGATGAAGAGACACATGGTGTAAGGATAACGACTGGAAGCTGAAAACATTTCTCTCTTAGGTCCTGGTTCTGCAACTCTAACATTGAATCTCATGATCAGTAAGAATCTCTGTTCACAGAAGAGTCACCCACTGAGATTAATGCCTGTGCAGGAACCTGAGCTGGCTGAATGTCACTTAAAAATTGTTTGTGATGGACTGTGAAAGCTAATACCTAAGATAATCTTACTGTCACTTCTACAGGTAGTGTGTCAAGTCCTGTCCTTAAACATCTAGCCTATGTGCAGTTCAAGCCAATGCAAACCGCAGGTGATCTCTCTCTTCCTAACATACTTTCCAAAGAATTAGGCTCAGCCCACATAATACGTAGAGAGGAAGAACTTGTTTCATACTTTACAGACTTCCGTTTCCTCCTAAAATGAACAAACTACCGTTACAGCAACTGTTTTACATGGTAATGCCCAGCCTCAGACTGCACACCAACAATGTTTATTTTAATTTCTTTAGGACATAGTGTGACAAGAGCTGTGAATTTGATAAGCACCTTCAGAATACATTACGGAGTCACTCCTCTTAATCTAAAATGTGAAAACCAAGCACCAGTCAACATAAAATACATGTGATACAGCATAGAGCAGAATAATGGGTCTAGCACATATGGTATTGTGAGAAATGATTTTCTGTGACAGCCAAGTATGACAATGAACAGAAGACAAATGAATTTCCTGCACTACATCCATACGGGTTGCCTGTCCTGCAAGGACTTATACAGAACAAACTGACAAGATCACCTGGAATTACCTAATCTGATTGGCATTATATGTGACAGATAAAACATCTGTGCAGAGAAAATAAAATGTACTTATCCATGACTGAGATACTGACCAAAACCAGATCAAACAGTGGGAAACATTCCTCAAAACAATTTTAACAAGTCTTGCAAAGAGGTCTCAAACAATTTATGGTAATGCAGAGACACAGAACTCAACACACTTTCAGTTCTAATGACAAGCATGCCACAGTTAATTTAAATGTTCTAGTTGTGTAATGTGTAGAGAAAGGACTGGTGTGTAATTTTGAAACTAAAATCATCTGGAAGAGAAATAGGTGAAATAGGAAAAGTTCAGAATAGTATCTGCCAAGAAAAAAATATCCATTGTTGATCTATCTGAAAGAAAGGTACTTTAGGCATCATTGTCATGTTCTCTCTGTCCGAGAATGAAGTTTCAATCAATGGATTTTAAAAGGCTGCTTTAAATCTGGAAACAAATTGTCCTCTAAAAAACCAAATATTATTGATTTCAACACCCGGTGGTTGCAAACAGCAGAAACATAGCAAGTATACACAAAGGAGAAAATCTGAATTTTGAGAGGAGATGCTCAAAGAGACTCCACTGACACATTTATTATTGTTAGTAAAACTTCCCAGACTAACCCAAAACTCATGGATTTTCGCAAAGTGTACAATCTCCTTCTCTTTAAGAATTTGTTGCCTGTATCTTAAAATGGTATACGAGGTTGCTTCAATTTTGGTGACAGAAGAGCAGAAATTTTTAAGCTATGCGTACAGATTTAGAGGGAGAGAGAGGACAGAGCAGCGCATGGGGAATGGGCTGGGTGGAAAGCATTGAGAGTCTAGATGGAGGATTGCTGTAGTAATAAGGGTGACATGGTAGTTGATGGGAAGGTGCTCCAATTAGGGTGTGGGTGTGACAGCATCAGGGTGATGAGAGGAAAATTACCAGAGATGCTTGAAATGAACTGGAAGGGAGAAGCCAGTCAGTCAGAACAATGCTTGTTATACAGGTGTCATAGGCACAAGGACTCTGTTTTTCTAGCTGGATACAGCAGGCACAGCATTCAGGCAGCTTAAAAATGCAACTTCCACAGGAGGCTGCACGGGAAGGCAGGGGCCCACATCGTCACAAGTTGTCTGCACCCACTTCAACTGCAAGGCCAGGAATTTGCTGAGGAACCATAAACCACGGTTCTGCCCACTGTGGAATCATTATAGACTGGGAGAGAGCACGACTGCGGTGATACTTGGACGTGTCCTCCATTTGCCTCAAAAATCAGATATGAGTAATTTAATCAGAATCTGCTATCATGAAACTGGCAACTCACTTCTTGTTAAAAATATCAACACTAATAATGCCCCCTTCTTACCTTAGGCCACATCCTGAAGCTTTTCCTCTTAGTGAGCTAGTACCTCCAACAGGATTATTAGGTACAACTCAGCTGTCAAGCATATGTCCTTTAACCAAGACCTTCTTCAGGCAGCACGCCTCCTTTCAGCCACAAGCATGGTACAGCCCCACAGAAATACAGACCAAACACCTCTAACTGTGGATCATTGGCTTCTCATGAGATACAGCTGTTCCAGGGGGTCCTCACTGCAATAGGCCACAGGGATTTTTCCAAATGCTCATTACCTTACAGCCTAATAAGAGAGTTCCAACAGGCAACCCTACCTGACAGAACTCCGTGTGGTTTTTTGGACTACTTACACTCATTCCCGGAAATAACCCTAGCAAGGGCTGGCAAGATGCAGCTAAATCAACTTATAAGAGAGTAAACCTAAAACTGCATTGGCTATGCAAAAAATCTCCCTGGGATACAGCACTGCTGCTTCAACACAAGTTTTATATGCCACCTATAATAAATGGAAGAGACCAGTCCCTGGAGACAGCAATTTACAAGAGGTGTGTCATAAAGACGCTTTGATTTTCCCCTCTGGAAAAATTTCTCTCTCCACTCTCTACAAGGAGCCTGGGTAGGCCAGGCAACAAAAGCACAACAGCAGACTCTCTCCACAGAGAGAGGTATCAGAAAAATCATCATGAGTATTTTCCCAGAGAGCATAGTCTCAGGAGGCAGACCAAAATCTGAACAATAATTATGCTTAACTTTCTCCAATTGTTTCCCTGAAAATTTTTAACAGCAAAAGAAAGTAGACAAATGAGTTCGTACATTGAACTACTTCTGTAAATAACGTGCAGAGAGAAGAGGGAACCTGGATTAAATTATTAGGAACAATGAAAATTCTTTGGGGGTAAATCTGAAAGGAAAATGTATGCTGTGTTCCACTTGGGAGGATCTGTTTCATGTCACGTATGGCATGAGTTTGCCAGGGCACTGCTTTACTTTTGTAACAAAATACTTTGTGAATATCCTGGTCTCCAAAGACAGACGTGAGGAGGAACTAGGAATCCTTCAGTTCAGAGCTTAACCCATCTGATCAAACCCATGCACTTCTCTTCAGCAGGAGAAAAGCGTTGCTGCTGTGTTGTCTCAGACCCTGTACATCCACCCTAATATTCTTCCTGTTTCATCTTTCCCTGTAGTTTTAGTCTGGACAGATCATTCTGTTGTACTTGAAGATTCACACACTCTCATGGAACTGTTTTATTTCACCCTCGCTCAGCAAGCCGTGCAACAAAAGCCAGAGAAGAAGAGCGAGCTCTGTGTACTGTCAGTGCTACATACTTCTGACTATTATTTCCGCCCGATGGCTTTGGTTTTATCCAAGGATTATTCAGTTTGGGAATAATAGGAGATTTACATGCTTGCGCACAGGTCAAATTACAGTCAGAAAGCACATGTGTTGCAATTTCTTCACCTGCAGATTATTCCTGGTGACTGTTATTTTAAAGCTTCCCTAACTGGCAATGGCAGAAATTACTGTTTGAATCCTGTTTGCAGATGAATGCTGATGTCCTCCTGGTGTTCCAGCAGGATATTGCTTTGATATTGAATGATAAATTGTTTCAAATAATATCAGATTAGCTTTTCTAAAGAGCAATTCTTCAATTGGCTGAATAGATCACTCAAAGTCAAACTTATTGGAAATTTTTTCCAAGTAGCTATTTCTTCAACCAAGCATATTACCACATTATTTTGAGTTTTATACCATCTCAAGCAAATTAACATAACTATAATGCCTTCTCTCTGATCACAGGAACAAGTGCAAATATTTTATCATTATTGGTGGTATTTCTAAAGGTTTCAGTAATCATTTGGAGATATTAAAAAGGGAATAAACAGAGAGCTATGCTGATTTTTCCTCACTTAAAAAAAAAAGTAAAATAAAAACAATGTGAATTTCACCGCCTGTCCTGTAACAAAGCAGGGAAAGAAATGACAGTTTTGAGCTTCTGAGGAGTTACTGTGACTGACTGAAATACAGCTGTGAATTCTGGATGTAAATAATGAGAAGAAAATGTAGAAAAAAACCACTACTTTACTGATCGAGTTATTAATTTTTAATGATGACGTACACACAGGCAGGTTAAGGAAGCTTACTGGCACCTAATTTAATTTTCAAGTTTGTCTAAGTTTTCTAGAACCACATAGTACTACCCAGACATGAAAGCAGGCAAAGGATTCTCCATCACTTTTTGGGTTTTTTTGATTAAATATCTCCTCAAAAATATTCACAGTCACATGTTCAAACCTAGTGCCCAAAATAAGACTCTGTACCTTGGGTTACACAGGGTTTAAAATTAAATTAGTAAATGGTCTTTTCCACCTCATTAACATGTAGCAGTAGATGTCTGGGTAGGGAAGAGAAAATTCAAAACGGGTTTCCTAAATGCACTTGGCAGAAGCATTGGGATATCAGGCACTCCAGCTCCATCAGCTGCACACCAGCAGGGCACAACCCCTCAGCTCATTCAGGACCTTGCCACTTTGTTCTTCCTGAGCAAAGAATTTTTGCCGCAGCACAAAGGTAGGCCTAACCTCTGGAACCCTTCCCTCAGCTCTTAACCCCATATGAGGCTTCCTAGGGATGGAGGATGAACATCGAGGAACATCTTTGGAAGAGGAGCTTTAAGACAGAGGCCTATTCAGTGACTGTAATAGATCAGATGGCTTTTTTGTTTGCTTGATTTTAACAAAGAAGAGCTCCATCATAAATCTTCACTTCAAATTTGATTGCTTTATAATATATCATACTGTGATGCAACTGGCATCCGCACTTGGCTCTTATTAGGTGATACCATATGGTACAATTAGAAGTGGAGACAGAGAGTGACATTTAAATAAGTTAAACTTCATTCATCTATGATTAAACCATCCTCATTCCCCTGCATGCATTCAAGATCCTAATTTAACTTCTGAAGAAATTCCCATCCAATTGTGCATATATATTTTGCATTTTTGAAACTCTAGATCACTCAGCTGAATGTCTCTTAGAGGTCCTGTAAGTTGTTTATTTGCTTTCTGACTAAGATGGTTTCACAGTCTATCACAGGGCCATCCAGATGGGAAACTTGTGCACAGTTTCCAAAACTTCCCATTCGCAAAGCATGTGAGGCTCTTTGACACATTGCCTGCCTCCCACTGGGACACCTACACAATGGTATTCAACTTTGTCTTGTGGTACCCACGCTGTAGCGATAGCACAAAATAAATCTGCAGGTTATCAATAAAGGATTTTTAATTGGCAAGGCTGTTTTATTTATTCAGGGGAAGATAAGTGAGTCTTAGAATACCTTCTTTCCCAGAAGGTTAGGGGGTTGCACACAACTCACAAATCTTTCTTGATAATCCTTTAGTTGAACCAGAAATTATATTATGCTTTTGTTCTTTCATGCCTAAAACTGACCAAGCGGGCAATGATTTATTAAGCTAGAGTCTTGAGTCTCCTGCCACACAACCCACTTAGTCACAGTAATGGCTATGAAACAGATCATGCATTCTAAGATAGGCTATAATTTGTGTTAAAGAAACTTGTCTGTTTTAATCACCAAATTTAATTTGCAAAGCCCTATAAAAGGTTATGAAGTAAAAAGGAACAAAGCAGGTAAACTTTAGGTTGTAATGTTATGTGTTACATACACTGAGTAGGAGAGGAAAAAAATGAATTTGGAATGGACCCAAAAGATAAAAATCAAATGGCTTCAAATAATTAAATGAAGGATACTTCCAATCTACAGTTTTGCATCCTGAGTATCTGTTTACAAATAATCGGAGGTAAAGCAATCATATATATTTCACTTCCTAAGTGAAAGACTGAAATTGGAGTCCACTTACAAAAAAGTGGAGAGGCTTTTCTTCAGGGACTGAGTCAGAGTTTCACACAAAGTACCATGCATTTTTAGATGCTGATTAAGTGCATCTTATATTTGAGTTTTAGTATCACTGATTTCAACTTATATTCAAGGCTAGATGCATTACAAAGGAATTTAAGTTGGTGTTTAAAAAGTGGAGCTTTCAGGGAATGCACAAGAAAAGAAATAAAAACCTTCACCATTTTCAAACAAATGTAATTTTTCCAGCTACCCAAAATTATTTGAAATACATCAATTCATTAGAACTCACTTTAGTGATATATTTAGAAAAGATTGAGGCAACTGTAATGTTACTTTTCATAGGTTAACAACCCAATTTTTTGCTTTGAAAGAATGGATAATAGAAGATATTATCTATTATGACCATTGCAGCAGATTCTACCAGCTACTTATTATAGAGATGAAAAAGGAGACAGGAAGAGGCACTGTAGGAAGTGTCTCCAACATAAAGTATACATTGACCTCAAATATCACAATAGATTTATGGTTTTCTTTTCCTGTGTGAATGTGCAGTTAGGAGGAGGGAACATTCACGGGGAGGAAACAAATGGAAAGGCAGAAAGAGAGGGAAAGAACCAACTGGATCGAAGTGGAAGATGCATGGGACAGGCACAGCTGAGATGCAAGTGGGGAGGAGAAAGCTCAATGAGCTCATAGCTAGTGAAGGCTGGCACCTGACAGAAACAAGCACAGAGGCAGAGCCCCAGCCAGAAGGTAACTTCCTCATGACGAGAGGATGCTTGCCAGGCTGACTTGGGTCACTTTGAGTGTGAAGGGCCCACTAACATCCTGCCACTGAAATAGATTAAGTTTCATAAAATAATTTCAGTAGCCAGCATCAAGACTTTCCATCCACATTTAATCTTATATAACATTTGCTTGTTCAAGAGAATGAGAGAATTAGATTTAAGTCTCAGTCACACATGTATGAGGCCAGCAGGTCAGGTGGGAATTTCTTTAATATTCAACTTTGCAGTTACAATATGTGCCTAAGAAAAGGGAGATCCGGTGAATTTCTGTCCATGCTCACAAGCTCCTTTCGTGATAACCCCAAGCAAACTGCTTCAATTACCTGTATTTCAGCTTGTTCTGTAAAGCAATTACAGCCATATTTGCTCAGTCTGAAAGCATCAGGAAGTTATTCTGGAGTTCACAACACAAATTTTGAGCCTTGGACTGTAGCTGTTATTGGTTGAAATTATTTTTATGCAGCAATTTATTCAGACATAGCAAGCTTCTGTAAGAAAACAGAGAATGGTGAGCCATTTTAGTCACCTTTGAAATATTTGCAAGAGATAGATGCAGATCTATTCAAAGGCCTATTCTAGCATCTATTCTAGATGCAGATAGATAAGATGAAGGAAAGGAGGAGTTAGGAGATGAGGGAGCTGTGACCACGGCACTCCATCCATCACTGACTGATGTTATTCGTGGGTGACAAAGCCCCACAGGATGATACACACCAAGACACAGGCTTGAACACAGGCACAAACACCTGCACCTTCTTAACAGCCACACACTTAAAATACTGACATTCTTTTCCTATTTTGCCTCCACTACTTATTCAGCACCCTGAACCAATATATGATTCCAATATATTTTATAGTAGCTACTTTTTAGAAATTGCCCTGCATTCTTCACAACATATTATTTCAAAGCAGCACTCTGAAATGCAGAGATTTCCAGATAAGATTAAATGGTTTTGACTAGATTTACTCTGAATTTTAGACTCAGTAATCTTGTTTCTTTTAGTGATTGATGAGAAATCACTATTGAAACCTTCAAGTGAGTCAGCAGTGCGTGCAGCACAGATGAAGTGTTGGAAGTACAGAAAAACATAGACCAGAAAAATGGTCTTGAGGCTTCCTATTAAAATATACAGCCTTGCACCTGGAGTGAAAAGGCACAAAGCAACCACCTAAGGCTTTTCATAAAGTATTTCTTTCACAAGAATTACAACGATGAAAAGATGCTGTTATTAAAACATATAAACAAAGAAGTAAATTATCATGTTTGATGAAATTAATGCATTAAATCTCTAGTGTGTCTACTATCTAAAGAAGTCTGCATTGGAATAGCACAGATATTCCAACCATCCTCAGCTGGCCAAGCTGTGAGGGAAATTCCTGTAATAAAATAGCGCTGGTGTGGAAAAGTTTCAGATAAAGATAATGTAGTATTATCCAAGGGCTTGGTGTTCACTGAAGTCTGACCCACATGTGCAACTGGCAGGTCTTTTCAGGGGGTGCTTTTGTCAGGAACTGCAAGCCAGGGTACTACCGTATTTGTAAAGATGAGGTCTTTTCCAACACCCATGGGCTTGCAAATATGATGTCAACAAGACTGTAAAAATGGATGCTCTTCACATGAACAGTGAAGCCTATAGGCAAAAAAAGTAAGTACCTTTACTAGCCATTAGTTTTTACTTTTCACTTTGTTTCCATTTATTCTTACGGAAACCTTATCAAATATAGGGGGAAAAATCCCCATGAACAGACAACATGGATGTCAGTGAATAAACAGCTCTTCAAGTTATTTAGACAATATTTTAAAATAACAAAATATTGCAGAAATGATAATCCATTTTGAATTAAACATCTAGGCTAATTTTTTTTTACAGGGAATCATTCTGCCATTTTTATGGAGGTCTCTTTAAGTTGGTCAGAACATTTTTTGATGCTGAAAAGGACATAATTTGTGCTATACAAGTTTTTCCCTGACAACCTCTTGCATGGCAGGTCAACCAAAGACAAATTGTTCCTTTCAAGCTCTACCCATACTCGACTGCTGAATGTTGGTCTCATAGGATCCTGTAGAAGGAAAATGCTCATTTCCCTAAACAGATAAGGCACCCACACAAGTTAGCATGCGGCCAACTTACCACTGAAACAGTTCCATGGAAGCTGATCCTATTTAAAGTGACTATTGAAGTGGGAAAATGGACATGGTTTTTGACTGGTTGTTATGAGCCACTCTAGAGATTTTACAGAAGTGCAGTTGCAAATCATGTTACCCTTAAAATCTCTTCATTGCTGTGTTAAGCCAGTACCAGAATACATTTTAAAAGAAAGATGAAAGTCCTGACAGACTGGTTAGAGAAGCCCAAGAGAACATATGACAGGAAACGATGTCTGAATATTGACTGGGATGAATGGGCATGCGTGAGTACGGACAGCAAATTCAGAGGTCCTGGAGAAGTCCTAAGCAGCAGCAAACACTGGAGCCCAGAGTCTCCATCTGCTTGGGCCTATTGGTTGCTAAGTGTCTGTCAAAGCTGGAAAGACTGAATTTATTTACACCCTTGCTTCTGTTCTGATAACACCGCTTTAGAAAGGGATAGAATGCATAAGAAAAGAGAACCATACAAACATAACCTGTCAGATATCATGAGTGAGATGGGCTTTCTAGTTCTGCCTTGGCAAAAATGATGTTTTGCCCCGCTATAATGCTCCCAGACTGCAAAGGCAAAAACAAGTTTTCAGCCACTTAGAACTTGTGCTTTGAATGATCAAAAAAACCCCAAAACCAAAAACCAAACCCAAACCAACAAACTAACCACTCTCAGATGATTTCAGCAGAAGCAACTAAGAGTGCACATGGAAGACATTATTCGGGGACACTTGACTAATTGTCCAAGACAGGACACACTCTCTGGAGAGCCCTTTGTTCTCTGGCACCCAGCACAACCTGAACAGTGCTGACCAATTCTGATGCACGAAGAGTTCCTAAAGTGAAAGGTAACTTTTTCCCCTGGTCATCAACTGTTTAGACAATGCTAGTTTATCCAAAGGAATGGGCGGAGCAAGGAAACCCAGACTACAAGAGATGAGAAAACTGAATTGCAAAAAACAAACAAACAAAAACCCCAATGCCCACCCCAAAAAATCCCCCAAAAACACCAACAAACCACCCAAACCAAACCTGAAAACACCTGATGATATTACAGGGAATCCAAACCCATTGCCACTGCTGATTATGAACCATAGAGTTCTCTGAGTAGAGCTGGCTTGCCTCTGGAAGCACATGCAGTACAGCTTCCCCAGCTAGCACTGGAAATGGTACAAAGCATCATCTCTGCACTCAACTGTTCACCTGTGGCCTGGGGAGTTGGGACACGCCTTAGAGTTATTTGCACATATAAATTACCCAAAAAATATTTATGGCAGGAAAGTTTATAGTGAAGCTTGGGCAAGGTCACCTGTACTATCAGCTATTGGTGGACCCTAGAGGATCTTCTTTGCAACCAACACACAAGTTGTCTTTTTAATCTCCACAGTGGCCAGGAAGACTTTCACATATCTGGCTTCCTACTCCACTGTGCATAATGGGATAGGTTCTTTGCCTTGGCTGTGAACCTCCTTTGACTTACCTTGGCAGAGGTTAAATATCTGGGAAGTCTAAAATCTTCCACCAAAGTGCTTAAAAGACATATAGCCATAAGTTTACATATGGCTTTTCATGGTGTGCAGCCTAAGCATGCAAATTTTTGCCTCCCTTTATCTCTACTAAACCCTGGCCAGACCCTGCCTCAGGCTTCTATGCCACAGGAACTGCAGAACTGTGATATAAGTAGGTCTTCTTAGCTGCTGTACATTTGGTGCACTTTGGCACACTTCAGAGACATTGCGAGTAGCACATTTTCCCCTCAGGTTCCCCTATCCAAGTGCTCAAAGCCTATGATAAACCTAGCTATGATTATCCCTGGATGACTCCTGCTGTCTTCTCCTCCCAAGACAGATGCTGGAATTAATACTGAAACTTTTCAAATTTAAAGTTCCTTGGTATTAGCTACCTTCAAAAGGTCTCAACAATAACGCTTACTCTAAATCACACTTTGATGTGCTATAGATTGCTACATTTGAATTAAACATTCCCCAATAATACTGTGCTTTTGTTTAGGTGAACCATTATGTGCAGATTCATCCCTGCTTCAGTGCAGACTCAGTCGTGTACAGACAGCTAACCCTGAATAGGTCTCCGCAAGCATAATTATCTAGTCTGATTAGGATATGGATTTTATACTACCACTTTTGAAGCTCTGAAAAAGCAAACTGAAGATTTTAAAGATAAAGGTAATTGAGTAAGAGAAGAATGATCACTATACCTTTCAACACACTCTATATAAAAGAGACATCATCCCAATGTACAAAAGGAGTTTAATTGTACGGTTATTAGACATCACTAAATTTTCAGCCAAATGCTTTTAAGTGTGACAATGCAAGAAGTTTTATTGTGAAGCAAATACCCTACAAAAATCTGTGAAAAGATCTGGAGGCTCCAGAACATACCCAGAACTACAAATAAAAATATCTATAATGCTACTTCACTGTTTGCCATTGCCAATGCTATTTGGTACCCTGCTACCAGCTGGTTGTCTTTCAGGTCTCTCATCCTAATAACACAATGTGATTCCTAAAATTTACCCAGTGATGTAACTGATGTTAAATGATCTGACTAAACTTTACAACGATGAAGTGTAATTTGGGGGGAGAGCAAGCGGTGTTGGAGAGAGACTCCATTGCAAAGACTGAAGTGGAATTTCTATGGGATAAAACACATCAAGAGTATAAGAGGGACAGTTCTGCAGAATGACTTTATAATTCTCAATTTATATCATGTGCCATGAGGCTTAAGTTTATTAGTGTGTGTAAAGACTTCAGGATGATTTGAAATCAAAGATTACTAAGAAGCAGATGGAGCACAGCTAGCATGTCTCTGGTATGAATTCCTAGAGATGTTCAAGATGAGCCACTTTGCAAAAGGCAGACTTCCCAACAGGTATAAATGAAGCCTGAGTTGCTAGGGATACACTAACTCCAGGAACTACAAATCAGCAGCATAAGGAAAAATATCAATTTATGATATTTTTAAGTGCAACAATAATAGAATATAAACAATTATAACAACAGAAAACATAGATGTATAAATGTATAAACATATAAATAACATATAATAACAAAAAAAACATAACACCAATATAAAACAATTTCTCAATAATAGAACGTACACTTATTAATTTGTTCTAGTATTACTACTGCAGAAGTTACATCTAAGCTGACATGCTGACAGAAAATAAGATAAACAAACTAAAAAATACTATCTAATCATAGTAAAGTAAATGTCAGATTTTTGTTGTCCAGTAATTATTTCCACATTAACTGTTTTAAAATTTTATTTGGATCCAATACGGTTTAACAGTTGGGTGTGGGATGCAATCCCAAAGATGAAATCTTATAAAATTCAATGCAATATAGTCATATTCAGGAAAAGCAGGTATAAAAATCCTTCCAATTCTATTTCAGCCTAAAAGGTATTTAGTTTTACAATATTTGTAAGTGCAGTTCTACTGTCCAAACTCTGTGCTGGGAATGGAGCGACACATGTAGAAAAGGCTGCTGCTTCTATTTTTGGGGTTTGTTTAGGTTTTTTTAATGCAGAATCAATGTAAAAGAGAAATGAGACTGGGATATTAAAGGAGAGCTTGTAAATGAGACATTTGCTACCTGAAATCTCCATCCCTCTCACATTTTCCAACACCAGAGAGGAATACAAGGCCTGAAGCAGTGAGATGCTGAGTGGACTTAGCTTCTGCAAATACCAGAAGGAATGAAGGATGCTCACTCTTCAGTAGGAGGAGTTTAAAACCTGATGGGATCTAACCCCCACCATGCATGTGGTATTCCTGAGCTGTGGCTGCACATGTCCTGAACAGAGTGTTCTCATCCCAGCAGTAACAAATGTCAGATGTGAGGCTGGATTTTACAGCTTCAAAATAAAGCATGCTATGTTGCCCTCCAGAATGTTAGCCACATCTTTGGTTTTTATTTACACGACTGCACAAGTCACAGTCAAATTTGGCTTCTACTTGCATGAGTCTATGAAGAAATTTTCATTAGAGGGCCTGTACACATGCTGGATCTCTACATAAAGTCCATACTAACTGTTTCTGACATGGAGTCGCTGCAAGTTATAGAAAGTCAAGGAGTTGATTCTGTTTCCAATTATAAACATCCAAACCCCACTGTCTCTAGAGCATCACTTCACCCTAAGGTTTATTTATGAGAGCACGTGTTGATTGTGCAAGTAAAATCTTTAATTTTGTGTGGTAAGCTGAGCAGATGATAAAAATACAAAGCACAACAAACTTGCTGAGCGTATGCCTCCACGTTCCAGCAAAACGAAGACCAACAACAGTATTTAACAGGGAGGGGTGGGGGAGAGATTTTGCTAGCTGAAGGAGGTATGCCACCTCAAACAGAGCAAGTGCTATAGCCAGCTAAAGTGATTTCAGAATCCAGTTACTTATAGAGAGCCTTTTCAGATGCTGACACCCTATTTCCTAAGTGAAGAAGAAGAATTTTTGCAAGGGTTTTTAGGAAGAATGTTCAAATTGCAGATGCTTGGAGTTTGTATGTACAGACTTAATTTATTATGGAATTATAGCAATTTGGCAGAAAATAACACAGAACACTATAATTTGTTTTACTATTTACCTTTCCAGAAGTACTGGAGGAATGATATTAAAAGGTTCCAGTTTTCTGGTGTTTACAATACACTCAAAAGCACTGAAGTGCTTTTCACTTTCAAAACTAGTGATGCACACCATTCCTGAGGAATGCAAGCATGCTGTCACATGGCTGTGCTAGCATAGTGATACATCTGAAATGAAAATAAGAGTCCAGAGTAACCAGAGGCAGAATATCATTGGGAGGAATTTTTTTATCCACTACAGTTACGGCACTTAAAAGAATTTATTTTGATACCAATGGCTTTGGCAATGCCATCTCAATGACAAAAGTCAAATTATCTTATCTAATATTTGACTGGGTAATCGATAATCCTAGCCAGAAAAGGTCTGGATTACTACCCCCACTTTGTTTTTGCTTTTATCTTTACTTCTAAAATTGAAATCCAGGAGCTCTTCAGAGAAGAGGATTTCATTCTGACAGATAAAAGGAACGTGATGTTTCCCTGTCAGGGTTGGCGGATTAAAGACAGGATAACATTAGGAAGCAACTCTGCACATACAGCAACCCACCAAGACAGAAGTCTGCATCCCTGCATTGTTGTTAAGGAAAATTATGGTGACACATCACAGTGAAAAATCAAATATTGATGCAAAATGCATCTCTTTTCTTCAAAATAAAAGTCATCTAAAATCAGAGAAGGGAAATGCTTTATTCTGCTATCTCAAGGCCCATGTACCACACTCACATACCAGTACACATAAGGCATAGCTCAAGTGCATTTAGCCCAGATCTGTTGCGTATAAAATTTCACCATACAAATACATATATTTTGAAAACAAAAGAAGATTTGGTTATAACATACCTAACAGGTGAAGCAGTCCCTTGCAAGTCAGCATGAGGCAAAATACACCATCTTCCATCACAAGATTGTTGCATTTTTGTGTAATGACTTACAAGGTTTCAAAGGTTGACATATTTTATATTCCAGATTAGGACCTGCTAAAACTTGCTATGCAAAATGGGGCTCTGATCTCAGAATTACCAATGCTTTTCTTAATACACGGTTGCCCTGACTTCACTGGCATAGCAGGCAGCCAGAAAGCAAGGCCAAGGGTGGGCTTACATTTGTGATCTTACTCTGTTCTTTTACTGGGGGGCACTTACTCTTGCAGAGAACAAAATACTGTAATTATTGATGAGTGAAGGGGCAGGGTAGCAACTGTGCTTTCTGAAAACCCCAGATTCTTTTAACACACTACACTTGGGGCTTCTTCCCTCTTCTTTTTCCTGCGGTACTTTCTGAACAATCACTTCAAAGGCTGTTGTTTAGTTTATATCATAAACATCATTTTCTCCTGCCCTCAGGACGCCATCAATCCAAGGAAAGGTACACCAGTGTGCTGTTGTCAGGGACACAGATGTTTGGAATCTGCACATTGATTCCACTGAATAGTTTTAATGTGAGATAAGCTAACCTACCCCAGAATGAACTATATGTAAATGAGAAAACAAAGAGCAATCCTCTCTGTTCAGGTACAAGTAGCACCTGATATTCAAGAGTAATAATCTTAAATCTCAAGAAGCATTTTCCTTCAGTGGATCCATCTGGAATGGGAGCACTCATAAAAAGTATTGATTCAATGCCAGAACTGCAGAAATCTTATGGAGATGCTGTCTATGAAAAGCTAAGCAGGGGTTTAGGAGGATTGCAGAGCTGATAACTGCTATTTGGTCTAAGAAATTTGTTCTGGCAATGACAATAAGACACTTAAAAAGAAAAGGAGCAGAGTTGGGCTTAAGTACAAGCTAAAGTCTACAGCGTCACATGGGACTGAACAGACATACAACATGCACCTTCTTATACCAGCTGCCTTTCCTACAGCAGGGCAGCTTTAAACCTCTCCCTTCTCCTACATACCAGGATATTTGTCCTTTCTATGGCATTACTAACCTCACTAAACAGTTATTTCTCCTGTCTTTGGTAACCCTGGAATACAAACGAAAGCCAGAGGGAGAGACAGGGAAGTATGTCCTGGGAGAGAGGTGGAAGTAAGAACCAAGAGAGAGGTGTAGAATGAAACCAAGAAGAAGCAGAGAGCAGGAGAAGCCAAACTATATGCATGCAGTATCCACCTATAGCAATTATATGTGATCATAATTAAAGTTTAAAAAAGGAATTCTTGAGAGAGACATTGGTAGGAGAGCTAAATGCTGCCAATATAAAATGTACCTTCAGCACCTGGAAGAATTTAATAGAAAGGTGAAGTCAATGTTACAAGGACACACAAGCATTACCACTATCCCTTTCCTTCTGAGGGTACAAGTGAGCATGGAAGATGGATTTCCCTGGTAAAGCAAAGGCTGTAGATGCATTAAGTATAGAAAGGATAAAAAGGCAAGTTGCAGAGGGAGAGTGTGCATGGAAGTACACACCAAGAAGCAACATCAGATTACATTTGTAGGGCATGGGAGATGCTAACAGAAGGGACTCTGGAAGGGAAACACAAATGACTTTGATAGCTATAATCCTTAATTTAACTCAGTGACTAAATGAGAGGAAGAGAAATGACAGAGAAGGGAAAAACAATAGGACAAAAAAGAATGGCTCGAGTCCCTTAAACGGACAGACTATTAACTTAGCAGGAAGCTAAATACCATCCGTGCTGGAGACACAACCTCATGTCTGTTACTCCTACTTCCAATTATTGTACAAAGCATCTCTTTACATTAGCGCTCCCACAAAAACACCAACTGACTTTTCATAGATGTGGTCCATTCATCTGTTCCACATGAAGTTATATAGTGAACAAAACATCTTTGGCCAAGTGGCATCACAAAGAACAGTAGACCACAAACAACAGTGGAGCTGAATAGGAAACAGAAATATTTATATTGAAAACACAATCTGTGGATAAATAATTCACTCTATAAAACACAATTGTTGTGACTAGACACAGGCACAGATGTGAGACATACACTAAGAAGGGCCAGATCTTCTACTGCAAAAGTAATATATTTTATACTCTAAGAATATTACTTTAGTATTTTTACTTTCATATATAAGGAACTTAAATCACAGCCAGCTAGAGGGACTCCAGCACTCCAGCAGGACGTGGCTGGCCAGCTGTGGTCAGTGAATGAATGCACAGCACAGTAGCCACACCGACAGAGCCGCGGGCTGAATTGTAAGTGTACCTCTAGTCATGGGTTAAGTGCATCTTTCCTTTTCAGGAAAGACAAACAGATTGATGGATGGCAGGGACTGCAACACAGCTCTATTCTCCCAGAACCAGGATGGAAACTTTTATACTTTACACAATTCTAGACTGCGTACACTTTCCAAGTATCACTACATTTGGCTTGATCCCATTCTTGCTTTTTCAGTGTTCATTATGGTCGTTCTCTGTGTTAAATAAACCTGACATAGATTTCTAGCACCTTGCAGGCACTTTTTGCATGGATAAGATGCAAACTTGGGAGCCAGGCTCATCTGGCCACACAAAAACACATCTCATACCAAGTCTGCGGCCTGTCTCCCTGCCTATCTACAAGGGTACCCCTAAAATAGTGCTTGAAACTCTCCACTTGAGCAAAGCCACGATCCAGGCAGATCTTTAGAAAGAGTAATAGCAAAAGACAAATACTCATTTAAATTTCTTCTTAAGAAAGGTGTGACCTGGCAGGAATGGTCTGAGACTGTATCCAGCTAGACACACAATAATAACAACAGGCTTGTCTTGAATATCCACTAATTAAAAGCCCATTAATAATCACGGTCCACCATACCTTCCTGACAATGTATTGCCTTATGCTCCAAGTCACTCATTTAGACCCACATCTGTTGATATGTTGGTGTGCCCTAAATATCAGTTCGAGTCTCTAGCAATTACACTCCACCACCATTACAAATGATCTTTCTTAGTTCGCATCGCATCTTTGTAGTAAAATACTTTCTAGAGCAGAGACATTTTGGGATGGAATGAGAACTGGTATGCTGTCTCTTATTTACAATGAATAAAAGCTAACACAAAGTAACAAATAAAAACAAAGCCATCTGAAACCACAAAATAAGGCAAAGAAAATCAAAACCAAGTGTATATATGGCTTCAGAAAGAATATAATTCAGAAGGAGGTTACAGCAAATAAACAAATGTGTAAGTATATAAAAAACATAGTATGCAGATAAGGATACTTCAGCTTTGTCACATTTTATGTCAGAGCCATTGGACACCTATGGACAATGTTCCATGTCACATTTTACAATACTTGAAAGGAAAAGTCAAAGGTCAAACATCAAATCTACAGCAGGGTTGCTTCTCCATCTCCCATTTTACCCTCAAATCTGTTAAACCAAACTCTGAAATCCTAATACATCACATTCAAAATTTAGAGTAAGTTCAACAGATTTTCAGAAAGATTTGAATCACAAATCAACAAGAGAATTTTAAAAGTAATGAAGAGAGAATAGTTAGAAAGCTTTCTGAATGTTTGCATCCTTACCCTGAAACACAATCAATTTCTATATGAACTGTTTGTCAATGTAGATACTCAACTATTAAGCAAATTATTTTATAGTGACATGAATAATTTTTCCCATGTATATATTGATTTTGGTACACAAACTGTATATTAGTTGCATATATGTATATACTAATTGTATACAAGAAAATCAGTTTTGGTACTAGAGTTAGTAACAGAGTTGCAGCATGTGGAAACTGCTTATCATACTTGTCAAAATTTGCTGGTAGGTGATGATTTAGGCTGGGAGGCCTATTTACTTTCCAGTTTGCCCTGGGAAGCAGTTATCTGTAAATCAGTAGAGCACTTTTGGCTTCCATAGTTCTTACTGATTTATAGCTAACACCTTTACACAACATGAAAAAAAAATCCAAAACCCAGAGCAAGGCACATGAGACCATTATTTAGGTTTCTATATCAGCACTTGGAGACAGGACACACCAGTTTTACAGCTACTTCTACAAATTGAATTATACCATATTGCACGCTCACCCCTACATGCTATATAAAGTGGGGTCTTATAGAGGAAAAATGACACTTTATAATTGTAAACAGATTGTAATGCCGCAATAACAACACACGAAGGAAACTATTAAGATAAAGGAGCCCCTTTTCCTCACACAGATCATCTACTTTGTGGTACACATAGGACAGACTCCAAAAGCTGGGACAACATGCTGCTCCTGCAAGAGAAGTTCCACACTGACTGCAGGGATCAAAGCAGTCTGCAGGCATTGCTGCTGCTCCTGCTGCTGTGTGGTGTCAGTGGCACCTGGCTGCAGAAGGCCCAAGCACTGATGCTGCTTTAACTATAGCCCAGTATTGTGTGGATGTTCACAGCTGGGAGAAGGGGGATGGCGGTTTTCAAATATCCTTTTTATTTCAGAAATGGAAAAATAATTCATTACCTGATGAAGTGTTTTTCTTCCCAAAAATTTTCAGTTGTTGGCCACAAAAATGCACACATTAGTGCAAACATAAAAAAGTGCCAACAAATAAAAGAAAAAACTTCTCTGCCAATGCAAGCTTGCATCAAGCGCAATATTATACACATCAGCTGCAATGTACTTATTTTAGAGAAGTATTTAAAAACTGGAAAATATCAATATAAAGGAGATATTTCACACTGAAGCCCTTGCAAATCCTAATTGAATACTTTTTAGATTTTTCTGTTCTACCATAAGCCCACAAAGTGTTTTAAACTTTTCCACTTCTCACAATTAAATTTATTTGCAAAAATATGTTACAATGCAAATTGCACTGTGTAAGCGGCACTAATTCTTGGTGACATTAAGCAAACTGTATCAAGAAACCAGAGATGAACTCTTGAAAGCTTTAAGTTTTACAACTAATTCAAAACCTGCCACAGATAAAGTAGTAGTAGTCAAGAGTATTTTGGGTTTCATTTATGACAGATAGAAATTTATTCTTTTAATTTAGAGGCGTTTAAAGGAGAAAACAAGATTCCTTTTTCCTCAAAGCATCTTTCCCACTGTACTGTTTCATAGCAATCTACTGGAGACTCTGGGAAATGTTTAATCTGCTTTTTTGTAAGATGGGTGGAAGTGACTGAAGGTAGCAAATTGGACAAATCCTACACTACTCCAATATACAGCTCCATTGATTTTATTAGAATTAGATGTACAGAACAACTTATCTTATACAGTTGCTCAGTTGAGAGTCCAGAGAACATTCTCTGCTGGAAGTAGTCCCCACTAAACACTGACCTCACTAAAAAGCATCAAGATCCCTGTAGCGCTCCTCAGGGTTAATGGAAACAAGCAACCAGCACTTAACATGCTTCTCATATTTTTGCAGCTAAATGTCAAGTGTGCTCTTTAAATCAGTAAACTTATTAATCAACCTGAACTGAAATAAATACTGAAATTATTTACATGAAAGCTGTTCCAGGCCCAAATTTGTGAATAAATGAGGGCTGTTTAAAAGAGGAAAAAAAAGTTTTCTGTTTTCTTCACTCCTGGCCACATGCTATCAAGATGTGATCAAGGTGCATTGTAGCTGTCTCCAAGCACATAACAGTAGGTGCTTTAGGGTCTTTCTTATAGCTGGCATGTAACTCCATCAATCACATTTGTTTTCATCATAAATTACTGAAATCCCAAGATGCTTTATGGTCCACCATACTTCACACATCCCTGCTCCCCCTTTCTAAAATATCTTCAGTTATAGAATATACATGAGGAAGAAAAAAGTTTAATCTATATTGGTTTAAATGCATAGCTTGTCAAAATAAGTTTTCACTACAGCTGACACCGAACTTCGTAATTATTCCTGAATGTTGTGTTTTAGAGGCTGCCCCTGTGATAATATGGAAATTGTTTTCTCTACATCTTGAGTACATGCATGCATCTCTCTGAATAAACAGGAATATCATGTCCTTTTAAAAGACACATCTCTCCCACCCTTCACCTTCCTTCCCCTGTATTTTTTTACTCAGATATTTCAGCCCTCAATTTTGAGGGAACAAATTGTCACTTGACTTTGAGGAGCAAAGTCTCGATGATCAGGACAAAAGCACAAGGTGAAACACTCATGCACATCCTGAGTCTGATAATGTCCTGCAACTGCACTCTCGTATGAAGCCCAGATGTGTGTTTTAAGTGAAGCAGGGGTTCAGGGAGAAATCATCTCACCTCTAAAGCTCTCGGGCATCACTTTCCTTCCACCCTGAGCACAAACACCTGAAAGAGCTACTTATACAATAGCCCTGTAGCTAAAGCACTCACTAGGGAAGTAAGAGCCCAGGGTTCAAATCCACACCTTACTCCGAGGAGACTGTTCTGCCTACCAGGTTGTTGAAGCATCTTAAGTGGGGTCATACCTCCTCTTGAAAGTGTACTAGTGTGCAATCAAACACACAGGAGGTGGCAAGAGAACAAAGCATTTGAACAAAACGAAGTTATAGGCTACTCTCCATGGCACACACCTGAGTAGGACAGGAGAGGGTAAAACACAAGTGTAAATCGAAATAGTCGGCTAAAATTACAAAAATTTGACTTCTGCAAATAAAAGATCTAAATCCTGATGCAGACTTTATTATAGAGCACATACCAAGCCTACTTAAGTTCAGTACAAACATAACTGTCCAGACTCAAAAAGAAGTAAAAACCTCAAAATTATACTCCTTTAAAAAAAAAACAAACAAACAAACAAAACCAGTCCAAGATGTTTTTGTGACTGAAGGCATATTATGAGTTCATAATTCAAGCTCAAAGACAAGCAGATAATACTGGGCTGCAAATTATTGAATATGTTGCAAAGGACCCTCTCAGAAACACCAAATACACCAAGAAATGTATTAGCTCTTGTGTAAACCCCATTAGAAGCTACCATCCCTGTGTTACAGGGCTGCACTGCAGCTTTTGCCATATCTATGTTAGTCAAGCAGGCAAAAGGGCACCAACAAGAATGATCCTAGTACAATACTCAGATTTAATATTGCAAAATTAACATCCTTAAAGGCTAAGCAAGATAAGCTGATTAGAGTAAATGACATTCCTTCTTGCACATCCGTAGAAAGAATGAAAAGGAGTCACACCAAAAAAAAAAGGAAGAAGTGATTTACAGAAGCAAATGTTGGCTGGCTGGCAAGAAGAACAGAAATACATGTGAACTATTTTCTGCAGTGGCACAGTCTTCTTTCGATTTAAAGCTCCCTTTCGTGTCAAGTTGGGAAGAAAGGGTCCACAAGGTATCAATACATCAGCATTTCGTTCTCTTCATGACCTTTCAGAGGTGAGCCCATCTACCCAACTAGGCAATTTCCCCTCTCCCCTTGCATTTCCCAAGAGGCAGCTGTTGGGATAATCACCTCCTTCAAGATCCCGGAGACTCAGACAACACAAATAATGCACTAGGCCAGCAGTTCAGCACTCTCCTTCAATTACCAATACACGTAAGTCAGGAGAAGCAGGTAATAAAATATCCACTTTAAGGCAGACTTTAAGAGGCAGAAAAAACAAACCCACGCATACACCCTCCTCTCCTCACCACATAAAAGTAAAAATTTGTTCCCCCCCTCCTTCTTCAAAACATCATCTAGCAAAGAAAACTTTTTAAAAGGAACAAAACATATATTCCTCCTTAGACTCTCCTGTATCAGAAGGGAAATTTATCATTCTGTGTGCCTCAGCAATATTTTCTGCTTCAGCCTATATGCTTTCAAATTCCCGTCCAAACATAAAAGCAAAGCATCGATGAAAAGAAAATTGATGTCCCAACAAGCAAGAGCTCTTGCAGTGACTACAACCAAACAGCAGTTGGCATGAACAGAGCCAACATTTAATACCATTTTAAGATAAAATTAAAAAAGAGAGCTGCTCAGAAAGAACTCTTTACTATAAAATATGGCAGATACACACTACAAATACTCCACCAGTTTTTTTCCCATGCAGTGCAAGCCTAAAAATCTTCAGATGAAAATGTATGGTGGGTTTGCAGAAGCCCTTTACAATAACACTTAGGGGCCTTTCAGCACATAATAAGACTTTGGCACCCTATTCTCCCTGTCATTAAGGGTGGCACCAGGAAGATTTAGAGCTGGAGTTTGCCTCCTCCGTATCTCACAGAGCAGGTACTGTAAAAGGTTGGGGTGCTTCCACTCCGTGTCTGGTCACAGTCTGATTTAGGGGAATTTGATAGGAGGACAAATAAAACCAGATTTTTTTTGTTAAATGTCTTGTCTCCTGTTGTAGAGCTTGAGTAATGCTGCAGTTTAAAAGGAGCTGTGGAGTGGAGGGGAAAATCAGAGTAGTCTAGCAGCAGAGCATGATAACTGCAGAGATACGAGCTATTTCACTAAATGAAATGGGAACTTCATTGCCAGGAATTTACCGGTGCAAAGCAGGGAGGTGTTCAGTTGTCTGGGGTTTGGTACAGTTCTTTATTTACACAAGAGCCAGCTGCAGCTGGAACTGGATCCAATTTTCTCTTCAAAGCTGAGGATCTAAGTATAATCTCAATGCATTCAAGTACCTGCCAGCACAACTAGCGAAAACACAGGCATCACAGCCAACTGGTGAGAGCAAAGGTACGTAATAACATACTGGAGAGGAGACTCCGTAAGATGTGCCCATGCCTCCGATGGCTGTGGCTTAACATTAAGCTGACAACCTCCTCAGGCACACTGAGTCCTCTTTTCTTTTTTCAGGACAAACATATTAATTTCAAGGTGTAGAAGCTAGGGACTGCTTTTACACTGTAGAAAAGTCCTTCCAGCTTTGGCGAAAAAAAATTCCTTTCGCCTGGCTCTCCCAGTCATCAAAGGTGGCACCCAAAAGGTTTTGAATTGTTTCCATCTTTGACTGCAGAAAATCTGGAGTTGTGGCTTTAGTCTCTCAAAACCATTTGTGGCAAACGGCCTGAAGGAGACAAAATTTTTCCAATTCATCTCTAACCATTCAAATACAAATAACATGGTCTTCTATACTAGAAGTTCAAGGAAAAGCTTGCCACTAGCAATTGTAGTGTAAAGTGAGGCACAAAGCAGGACACTTGCATCACAGAATTGCTGAAGAGCAACTGTAAGGTGGAGTTACAGCACCTAAGAGAAAACTAACTTCCTGTGAATGAGCAAATTAAAGTGCTGCATATTAAAAGCCTAGATGTCTTTTGGCTAGGGATTGTTCTGCAAGACATCACAGCATTTTTAAGATTAAATTATTTTGTCTGATATGCAATCACATCCTCTCTGCCCCATTTCACTGAAAACCTATAGGAAAAGATCCTTTAAAAATCCTTCTTCACTCAGGTTATGTGACTCTGTTCCCAAGGACCTGACGGATTTACTGGCCTTTTAATTTAGAAATATGTCACAAAATCTCTTTTTCTGGAAGCTCAGAAAGAAGTCTATATGCAGTCTGCAGGAGCAGAGATGGCAAACTCATACTTGCTTTACTCCCAACTTACTTTACTCTGTTTAAGAGCCATACTAATGCAGCCGTCCTTGCCCAACAGTGCAATCCACCAAACTCTTGACACTTCCAAAACTCAGCACTTCCCTCCTCACAAAGCACATACAGAAGTACCTAGTTGATTCATTCTGCTTACTAGCTGGCATTTGGGGTCACCAGATGAAAGTGGGTCCATGGAATATCCTAAAAGTAAATGCAGTTCTCTTTGGAAAACCAGCAACTCCTGACTCAGTATTTTATGTTTTAGAGAATGCCGAAATCTAGACAGCAAACAAGAAGATGGCCACTCCTGTGACAGTTTGGGGAACACATCAATTGAAAGCATATGAGAAAAAATATCCACGAGAAACAAGTAGGTATAGAAAAATCACTTCAGTAATCTCAGCTAAAGAATAAAACCAGCTATTTCAAAATACAAGGCCTAAAAAATTGTTGAGCCACAAGAGGGAGACAAATACACAAATAGACAGTATCTCACACTACGTACAGCTTTCTGTGACGAAGTTTTACGGAAAACATGGATGTGGTCAAGAGACACAAATCTAACTTTCACCTTATAAATTAATTTCCTGTGCCTAAACTTAAAGAATCCCTGGAGCTAGAGAAATTCAAATCCAAGTCAGGATAGCTGTACTGTTACTTGAAGTAACAACATGATATTTCTTTGCATACAACAATTCCAGAATATCAATCCTGGAGAGAAAATTGAATATTCATTTTAAGCATATTTTCTAGGAGAAAGAAAGACCTTGTTGCAGTGATGAAACACTTCAGCCATAAAAATCAAACTTTTCTGAAACATCAGGGTTAAACAGAGTTCACAGCATTCTCAAGATACACTTTTATGACATCTATAAGCCTATCATATGTTATAAATTAATGGCAGATACAGCACATTCTAATTATATCACCCATGTCTATATCATTTAAGTAATAGCTCTAAAGGGTGGATTAAAATGATGAAAACCTAAGGAATGGCTGCAGATAACTGTGCGAGGTGCTACAACACAGATTTACAACCTACTGTCCAACATCACCCTCTGCTGGGCATCGGTGAGGAGCATTTACATGGCAGCATCTGATGAGATTCCCACAATGCACCATGGGCAGAACAGGACTGGTGGTGCCTCATTTGACTGAAGCACATCATCTGATGCACAGTTTAAAGCATTTAGGCTGTAAGATTTCATTACAGCTCAGCATAAACCAATCAACTGACGTCATAGAACAAAACAGCAAAGGTACATTCAATGTGTCATAAATAAAATAATTCAGACACCTGGTTTTACAAGGCTCTGCTTCCCCCTCACCTGCTACAGCTGACTTTGAAAGCTCAGAGAGCCGTATACAGACAGGATTAGGCCCAAATCACCTTTTATATGTTATTTTAAAGAGTAGAACTGCTTGGAAAAGAGCCATTTCACAAACCAATGAAAGCAGACAACTTAATCCTTATTTCATGTAATTCATAAAAGTTGGTATTTGCAATATCAGGCTACCCAGGCACCACAGTTCGAAGTTGCACATCTGGCATTTGGTTTGTAATACCACTGCAGCAATATTACAAAACCCATAAGAAAGTCCAATAATGCAAAAGGGGGGGAATTAAAACATTACCTGTGTTTCACAGGAGGACCAATAGTTAGATCTAACATCAGAACATCAGCTCATGGATTAATTCACTTCACATTAAGAGGAACATGCCGTCACCATGCCATAGAGTGCAGGAAGCTAAGGAAGGGCAAGCTGGCTGCAAATCCCATGCTGGTGGGCCAGGTTTGACACCAGCCAAAGACATCTGGAGGGGAGGAGGCGGCTCCACCTGCCCAGCACCTCACGTGACTGAAGCTGTCCCTAAAGCAAGCTGGAGTTCCCCAGGCGATGCCACGTCTTTAGCTAGTTGCAGTGGGCTCCTCTGAGACCGTTTAGCAGGCTAGAGTAGCTAGAAGGCAGCATGACTCACAGCTCATTCTTCCTGTGTCTCTGTGTGGGCTTTAACCACTGGGGAAATCACCTTTACACCAGGCATGGTTCCACTAGCTCTCCAGCCCCATTTCCCTGGAGGCAGGCCTTATCTTCATCGTTTGTTCATTATATTTTACATTTTGCATTCTGACACAGGACCAATAATGCCAGAAGCAGCTGTATTTAACTCATTTTAGAAAGAGCCATCCCATTATACAATTCTGTTCTGAGCAAATCCACACAGGCTGCAATGTTCCCTGACTCCAGTGCCTGCTGGAGACAGCACACGAAGATGTGTTACAGATAACCAGCCTCTCCAGAACTGCAAGCTGCTCTGGATTGAAGGTGCACTGCACTGTAGAAAACAACTTCAGTAATTTTTATGTCTCTTACATGAGCAAGAGATATAAAGTAATTGAAGTTCTTTTTTGTTTCATATATACAAACAATAAGTTTTAAAATTATATTTATTTCATTAAAAGATGAATTAACTATATGGCATAGAAACAGAAAAGCAAGAAATGAGGAATGACACGAGAAGGAAGTACATACACTTTCTAGACAGCTCTAGATTTCAGGGTTTTTTTTAAGTTCAGGAAATCAAGGCAATTTTGTGGACTTCTTTTTAATCCACTATGAACAGAAGACATGCAGGTCAAATATATTATGAACTTGTTTTCAAATTAAGACTCCATTTGCTGATTCAGATTAAATGAGCATAAATAAATCTTCAATTGAGATCAATGTGATTATCTCAGTTTGCATCATGAGTTAAAAACTGTATCTATAAAAATCAAAGCAAACACTTGTAATCATACATTCTAATTATTGACCCAAAGGATGAGAAAATAAACACGCTCTCTTCAAACCTCTTGCAGGCAGCCAGATAGACAGAATACAAACAATTCATTCCCCAAAGAAAGATGTATAAGCACAGTTTTAAATTAATACTTATTTTCTTTATTCTTAATAAGTCTGTTTAATGTTGAAGAAAAGTGATTATCACTGTCATATGAATCAGGGTCTAAGAAACACTGTTTGTGTAGCAATAGACTGAAAATAAAATAACTGTCAACCTTAGATGATCCCTAATTGTGTAGTGAACCTCACTGGTGCTAGAGGGGTGTCTCACGTGCACAAGGGTGGCAAAACAGGACCACAAAATTTTCTTGACAAGAGAAGTATTATCTCCAGTCTAAAAATTTTCTTTCTGAGCTGCAGAGAAGTCAATACCTTCTGTAGTGTGAACTGTGGAGTAAATTCCTGCATCATCAAAGTCTTGTAAGTGAACCCAATTTGCCTGTGTTTGAATTCCCAGTGAACAGCATAACCCATCTCTGCCTAGAAGAAACTAAGCCAACAGCAGCACCAATCTCAATTTTATTCAAAACCACAAGTCATGCCTTGAGGATATAAATTTATCCCCTCCCTTTCCCATCAACACACACGTTTTGCCACTCGCCTTGGGAAGCATGTTATTAAAAAAAATTCATTTCCCCCTTGGATACATTTTTATATTGTATACTAAATTATGCATTTAAAATCAAATAAAAAGAATTTACTGCCTTAAGATTACTGCACACATCAGAAAACTCTCTGTTTCTAAATTTTGGAAGAATTTTCCACCTTCCCACCCAAGCCAAGCAAACATCCAGTGTTGTTACAGCTGAAGCAGTGGGGGGAAAAAAAAAGACAAAAATATTTTTCACATTAGAAAGCTGTGCTTCAAGTAGTAGGGAGGAAAAGTGCACATCTCAGAAAAGCTACTGCTCAATGCCTCCAACAGGGAAAGGGAACTTTTAATTTTGACGGCATAGCTGAAACGTTTGCAGTTAGGTCAGTCACAGATAATAATCTTCTGATCCTCTCCTAAACAATGTGAAACTTAGACACTGATTAATTAGCAGCCTAGTCCTGAAGTTGATCTTGCAGCATTTCACTTTTTTCAGTCACAGTTCTTCTTGTTGGGAGGAAACAAAAAATTCAAACAATACACTGAGACAGTTCAGACATGGCAAACATCATTCTGTGGTTTTGTTCTGAGGAGGGCAGAGGATGGTGGTGAAAGGTGACTTTTTTTCCCTGGTATTAACACAGATTGAAACCTACACATAGCAGGAAACATTCACAAAAACCTTGAAAGTGTAAAATGTAAAAACCCCAGTTCTTATTTAGAGGCTTAAATAAAAGTACCCTGATTTCCTGAGATGATTTCATAACACGTCTCCTGCACCTGGAGTTGCAACTGCTCAAATCTTCCAAAAAATTGGGAGACTCAGATGTTTAAGTATAATTTTATGACATTAACTGCAGGTAGTCATACTTAAACAAGTTTAACTTGGGTTGCTATAAGAAGCAACTGCAGCTTGTCTCAGGCTTTGACTAACACAATGGTCATTCTTCCACTTACACAGAAGAAATTGATAAACTAAGGCAAATAAAGACAAAGCAGGCAAGGACAGGCTTAATTTAACTATATACTAGATTTTTTTTCCTCCAGTAAGTTACAGTTAAATAGGTTAAGAAACCTCAGCTGGACAGGGATGGTGACCCACTGTGCAAACTGCTGACATTCTCCTGTGGAAATCCACCAAGTCAAGTGAGACCTGCTTCCCTGCTCTTCATGATGCCCCCAAGTTTGTCAGCGAATGGTAGCTACAACTGAAGAGAAGTTATGTGTGAAAATAGAAAAGAAACAGGAGATATAGGCTCAGGAACATTCTTGGCTAGAGAAATCAAGAGATGAAGTCAAAACAGAGCAGACAATACATGAAAGAAAGGACAGATGTTTCGGACACGGAGGTATCATACACGTAGATAATGGTGCCTGCCAGAATAGCTGAGGAGGGAAAAACAAAATAATGTAAAGAGCCAGCACAACACAGACCCAAAGATGGTCTAGCAGCAGTGAAACGAACAGGTCAAGAGGCAGACAAACAAATCTGCCAGGCAAGAGAAGGGAGTTTGGCGCTAGTTACATATGGTGCCACAAAAAAGAGGGATTTCCAACCAAGAATTCCAAGGACAAAGCACATCAAACACCGCAGCCTAATCAGTAACCAATTTTGGTTGGGTTTTTTTTAATATATATACTTTTAACAAGCAGGGTAGTGTTATAGAAAAAAGAGTACCTGATGCAGTGGCATCACAGTTTTCCCCTATATGCAGAGATAGTGCCTCTCTTCTAGAACTCTTCAAGCAGAGAGATTCAGGTGGCTGGGAAGATGACATTTGGAACAGCAGGAACCCACTGGCAGCTACAGCATATTTATTGGAAAGGTTTGGTCATACCCAAACCCTTCACATAACTCCAGTACTTCCTCACTCCTATGGTTCAACCAGATAAACCATATGTTGGATACTGTCACTGAAATGGGTTTAACATTCCTACAGTCCTCCCCAGCTTTCAATTCCAGGCCTCTGGGTTGCATGTAAAAGATACCATCATAATTTAACTCAGCTCACAGACACTGAAACAGGTCAAACATTTGTCAACTCCTTTTAAATGTCTTTTAAAATATTTCCAGAACCACTAAATAAGTCCCCAGAGAAGCATGAACAAATAGTCAGAGCCTGCTAAAGAGAAGCGGAAGGATTGCTCTCTCCCAAAAGGGGATAGTCAGGACATCTGTTGAACACTCCAGGTTTCTTTCCTTTCTTAAGGTAATTGTTGACACAGTCCCATGGTCCCAGTTACGCTTTCAACTGGAAAACTAGAATTCGGATACCATCATAATTCATTGTTGGACCTTTCTACCCCTGAATTAAATGAGTAATTAACACAGCTCCTGGGACCGTGGTTGGACTCTTTGGCACTGCGTATTTGGTTGAATTGGAAGTCTCTGTAGTCCATAGCAAGGAAAACAATTCCCTTACCAGGCTCAGTGTAGCATAACTACCACATACGAGGAAGGGAGTGGGTTTATACCATCAGTGGTGGTGAGCGGGAAGTCACCAATTCAACAGACTGCACAGGACCCTTCTAAGAAAAAGAATAGTTTTGCCATGGCCGTGTCTGCTGCAGCTCTAGATTCTGTGATCACCCACAATGAGGGTGTGACAGACAGGGGATCTACAACAGTGGGGACATACCATGACAGGTGGCAGAAATCCCAGAACAAACAAAGCTGCTCAGGAAGAACATGTCTTTTCCTGTGCCCTACTTGTGCTGAAAACAACAAATTAGCATTTCTACCTCCAACAAACTGTGCCTTCTGTGAAGACAGCAGGTGTTGTTCTGAACAAAAAAAAAACAACCTGTGTGTGTGTTCCCCTCCTGTCAGTGAATCTAATGATAGTAACAGTTGCCATATCAATGAAAGAGGAGATACAAGTTTTCTGCTCTGGCAGAAAAAGTTTGCACAACCTCCTCTCTTCACCTGGGGAAAGAGTAGTTCTCTCCCTTGCCCAGCACTCAGACGCACAATCAGATCACAGAAAAAAAACAGAAAGTACAGAAATAATGGTAGAGTTGGACTCAGAACTCAGATGAGTTGATCTGAGCAAAAAAATTCACTTCATGCAGGCTATGATACAGGTGCCTCAGGAGTCAAATATGAATGACCCTGCTTCTCATGATATCCACGTTAAAAAAAAGGGCTCTGCAAACCCAAACAGCTTTGCTAAGAAATGAGAACCTAGCTGATGCAACTTTTGAATTTCTAATAAATTCACAAACTTTATTCAACAGAGCTGATATTCTCACACAGTTCTTCCCTCTAAGTCCTGTAATCAGCTTCAGCATGGCCACGATTTGACACTAGCTGAGACACACAGACCCCTAGTTAGTGGAGTTTTATGTAAAACCTGATGCTCAGCATGTAAGCAAAACATCAAACTGCTCAAATATTTGTGAGTGTTGGTGACAACATGTCAGTTTGTCTTCTAGAGATTCTGTCAGGTGAAAATTGCTGCTGCACTGTAGATGGGTGAAAATCTAGCCTCATGCCAGCAGGCAATCACCAAAACTGAGTACTTTTAAAGGAAACAAAGAACCAGACAAAAAATTTCCTGGAATATTCATGGTCAATAAAATAATTTAAATTGTGCTGTAAGTTCACTTCTTATAAAAGCCTTGTGCATTCATATGAGAAATCAGGATCTAGCCTTTGGTGGTTAGCTGCATCCCACAACAGATCCTGGAGCAAGCAAACATGTGCTACATCTAACTAACAAAGATAGTAGAGTGAGCATTGTTTTGAAAGGTTCCTGCTGCCTGGTGAGCTGTCAAATTCACTTCCAACCAGCAAATGTGTCTTGCACAACTATGTGAAAGCACTGCTGTACATAGTGGGAGATTATCTCTAAAGGCTGTCCAGTTTTGAACTGTGTCACAAAAATCACACCAGTGCTAATTCAAGAGGAGTTGATTGTCAGTAGGAGGTGATCAACATTTCACACTAAATGTTTCATATACACAACAAAAATTGATACTTCTGTATTTGTTTGTCATGGTTCTCTCAACTGCTCCCTAATGACATGTAGTCAAGTGTTATATTTTGATTTGCATGTTTCACATGAATCATTAATGCAGCAATACAGAACATAATGTTGTTCCTAAAGCCACATTATGCTCCTGGAAACGGAGTGTGCCCATGTAATGCTTATACAAGGAAAATGACAAGAGAATGGGCATGGGCACATGCTTGTTTGACTTTCACAAGCTGCTGTGGGAAAGAGCCCCTCATGCTTCTTTGTATTTACCTATTTTCGTTTGTTTCTTTGTGTTTTGTTGTTTTGGGGTGTTTTTCCAAACAGTTTGTCCGCACTTACATTTGTTTTGGTTTTTTAAAAAACAGTGTTGGGATGTTAAGTGGACTGGCTTAAACTAAGTCAAACTGGTAAGTGTTAGGCAATCTCTACAAGATCGTTGCCATGTGGATCACAGACGGTAGGTTTTTGTCTCAAAAGATGTTGACACATGCTGGCACAACCGAGCTAACACTTCACAGTGTATCCCCAAGCAGCAGCTGGTCCTAGCTTTTAAGACAAACCTGCACATATTTTCTGTGTATCTCATTTCCCAGACTCATTGCTAATGCTACAAATAAGATGACTCCATCAGCCAGGAAGGCCAACCAACTGGTCAAAAAGATAATTTACAGTTAATGTAAACCTACTCAGCAGGATTACCAGCATATTTATACACTTACAAGCATTCGTGAGTGGCATATGATGCTAATGGACATTAAAAGGAAGGCTGCATGATGAATGATGGTAATTAATGATTAAAGCATTACACAACACGTTTCTCTGGGAGTGCCATGTTAGTGTCACTAAATTAGGATCCATCAACCTGCAG